>BPLS01000134.1:414111-436862 GCA_019656275.1 Rhododendron kiyosumense
CAGCAGTGGAGTTGCAGCCTGAAGGGAGTACCCAAAATAAAGCCCATTTTTCACTTTACATGCTCCGCTGAGAACCCCAAAAACTCATTTTAGTTTGAAGTTTGGATCTCTAGGGTTTGACTCATATGAATAGAAATGTAAGGACCCGTCATTTCGGAAATTATTAAAAGGTTCATTTGATATTACGATTAAGAAAAAATTTGAAATTTTATTGAGTTTATTTGAGTTAGGGTTAATGTGACGAAATTGTTTGTAGGAGGGTGCAAGTGCAATATGTGTTTATGGTGGTATATATATGTGTGGGTGTGTGTGTATGGGAGTATTTTTACTCCTCACACTCTCTCTCTATCTCGCGATCTCTCCCTCTCTCTCGGCTCTATCTCTCTCTCCCTCTCCAACACTCAAAACTCCAACCATCACTCAAAACCCATAGCAACTAGCTTCCAATCGTCCATCTATTGGTGTTATTGAGCCCAAATTTCGTGGGTCAAGCTCGGGGAAGGAGATTCGGTTGATTTTGAAGTTTTCGGAGTCTAGGGCTTGCTCAAATCGCGTGGGTTTCGATCATTGACTTGAGGTAGGGAATTCTACCTCTCTTTATATGTTATTTGAGTTCTCATATGTCCTATTAGAGTATCTCCATGCTTTGTTTGAGCTTGTATTGATTGTTGTGGTGGTGGTTGTTGTTGTTGTTGTTGAAAACCCATCTGATTCTGTCAAAAAAATCTGCTCGAGAGCTATTGTTATCGATAACATTCCCATTGTTATCGATAACATTACGTTCCCAAACCCAGAAATGCATCGTTATCCCTAACTCTATCGTTATCGATAACGTTATGTTCCAGGCCCAGAAATGCATTGTTATCCCAAACGTTTGTCATCGTTATCCCTAACGTGCCATTGTTATCCCTAACGTTTGTCTTCGTTATCCCTAACGTGCCATTGTTATCCCTAACGTTTGTCATCGTTATCCCTAACGTGCCATTGTTATCCCTAACGTTTGTCTTCGTTATCCCTAACATTGCATTGTTATCCCTAACGTAGCACCGTTATCCCTAACATTTGCCACTGTTATCGATACCCTCGCTTCTGGAACGATATTGACCCATTTGTTATCGATACTTCCCTTCATGGTATCGATAACGTTGCGTTTTAATTGACCTCAACCTATTGTTATCGATAACACTCGTGAAGGTTATTGATAACGTTTTCTGTCTGGACAATTTTGCTGACTTGATCCATCCTTTATTGTTTTGGGTTCCATTCACTTCTGAATCACTCCAAGAATTTCCCGAATGATCCCTTAACTTGAGTAATCATATCTAATGCCTTCATTGCACGATCTTAATGCTCATTCGAACATGATTGTACAAAAATTGTTTATAGACCAAAGATGGATATGAACGGTACGGATTGATTGGAAAAGGATTTTGAAACTTTACGGACTCTGAGTATAGAAACTAGATAATCGGGCATCCCAGAGTCTAGTCGTGGGTTAATATGTGCCTGTGAAGGTACGGGGGTATGCTTAGAGGTACGGTGAGGATGTGTGGTGTTGTGGTATACTTAAAGGAATAGGTGTGTATTAATTAATTAGTTAGAGTCTTAATATGGATGACAATTTGGGACGTTTTGAAATGTAATCAACATGGAGGATTGGTAGATTGTTTAAAATGCTTAGAGTGAAATTCGAGGTTGCGAAAGAACTGTGGAGATGATAAAGTAATTGGTGTCCTCTCGACTCGTCAAGCCTTTCAATCCTTTTGGCACCCTTTCTATGAGGTTTATGTGCAGAAACCGTTGGATAAAGTATCGTGGCATTGTATAGGTGTACTTAATATGCCGTGTCTGATTCGAATTTGTAAACTAATGAAAAGGCACGAACACATATGTTTGGAAATTATGTAGTGGTTAGTTGAGTTTTGTGACACAATCAATAGATTGAGGATGAAGTTGGTTATGAAATGATGATGATTATGAAAAGTGCGAGATGTGACCCAAGTGGTCGTTATTGAGGGAAAAGACTCGGGGTGACCCTGCGCTCGAGGGAATTAGACCTGAGGTGACCCAACTGATTCATATTATTGGAGGAAAAGACTCGGGGTGACCCTGCGCTCGAGAGAACTAGACCCGAGGTGACCCCAACTGATTATTATCATTATTAAGGGAAAAGACTCGGGGTGACCCTGCGCTCGAGGGAACTAGACCCGAGGTGACCCTAGTGACTATTGATGGGAAATACTTGATTAAAGGAAAAAGAAAGGTTTTGGCAATAAAGGAATGTAATGAAGATCAATGTAGACATGAGAACAAATGTTGTACTGTACGACAAATAATAAGATGTTTGAATTGATAATAGATAAATGTGGAACGACGTGAGTTTATTAATGTATTTAGTTGAAGAAGTAAACGGCTAGTGACCTTTATGTGAAGTCTAGGACCCTTAGACGATAATTTGCAGCTTGTAGGTAGTCACTTGTACCATAGGCGTATCTGTCAATACTCATTCCTTCTCAGTGTATGATTCATTCAAATTACATATAGCTTGAGATTAGAATTTCCTACTGGGCTAGTGTAGCTCAACCAAATCTTTCTTTTCAGGTTCAGACACCGGGCAAAAGTTTGCATGCATTGTGTGCTTGGCAGTGACAGACTTTTGGGAAGCTGACATCATTGTTATTTCGTTATCCTTGTAAAAATCTCATTTTGTTAAAGATGGTTTTGTAACCAATTATTATTGAATTTTCTTTTGATTAAAGTTGTAATTATCCAAATTTCGAGGACTTGTTTGTAAAATTTAAACAGGTGGGAGACTCCTTTGGGTAACGTGTATGATGTGCGAGGTTTCTCTTTTATTGAAATGTATTATTTAATTATGTTAAAAATCGAGGGCGTGACAAGAAAGTTCAGTAATGATTTCCACACATATTTTTCTGCACATATCATGCCCCTAAATTTTCGTGGGATTCATATCGGAGTCTCTCAAAATGATCCAAATCGCTCATTTTTTAAAAATATTTTTTGGAGGGTCCCAGTAAAAAATTAACTCCAACGGATATCGGTAAGGGCTTTCTCAGAAATCGTAGAACGAATCATCCTGTTTTGCCCTACGATTTCTGAGAAAACTCTTACTGATATCCATTGGAGAGATGATTTTTTACAGAAATCCTCCAAAAAAATATTTTAAAAAAGATGAGCTGTTCGAATCATTTTATGGGGCTCATGTTATGGGACCCCGACATGAGCCCCACAAAAATATATCTACATGATATGTGCACAAAAATATGTGCAAGTATCACTGTTGTAGAAAGGTTGGCTCTCATACTCGTAGTAGTAATCGAACAGCTATTTTAGGGAAAATCTATGGTGTCCACCTGCAAATCGGGGACACCATAACTTCCATCCAACGGTAAAAAATAGGTCACCAATGCAACTTTGACCAAAGATGACTGGTCAAACCAGTCATCCCAACAGGTAACAAGATTTAGTATAACAAACCACTAATGGCATAACAAGTTATACGAAAAAGACATAAAACTTTAATTGAACGGCATAACATGAGTATAACATAACCTAAAAAAGTATAACAGTCATCCAAAATAGGCATAACAAGACTACTAAATGGCATAATGGGGAAACCATTGAGGAGTATACAAAAATCAATTTAGGCATAACAAAAAGTTGAAAAAGCATAACAAAACGCAAAAAAGTTAAAGAAGCATAATATGACCACATGTAAGCATAACAATAACCTGTATAACGCCAAACATAACCTCAAAAAGAATAACGATACCCAACCTGTCTTATTTTGTTTTCTTTATTTATTTTGAAATGTTTAACCGTGGTTAAGTGGCGAAAATATTAAAATGTATATGTGTTATTCAATTATGTTCAAGAGTAAAATGTAACGGACCACAATAAAAAATTAATTTTAATAATCGAGAACGTTGATTTGGTTGTTAATGTTGACTTAGTTAAATTTGGAAAATTTGGGCTCCATCCGATTAAATGTGGCCTCCATCCGGTTTATGAAGCTTTTTGATCGGTGCCATAATTCATAATAGGAATGATAACTTATTTCCGATAAAGTTTGTAACGATAACCAATTTACTTTATTCTTGGCAGGAATTATCTAATCTCTCTTACGTAAAAGATAGACGGTTTGGATTTTGAAAGCATTGCTAAAACGGTCATCAGGTGGTGAACTATAGGACTTAAATAGCTACGTAAGTATAGAATGTGTTCCGATCATGAGGTTCGCAACATCGGATTATCACTGAAGTTGGCGACAAATATAGAATTGATAAGATGTGCAATCTTAACGGTTTAGATCAATCATCAGAAAAAGTTATTCAGCATCTTCTTTTAAAATCTATACATTCAACTTTATTGTTTATAAACTAAGGTATTGTGCTTTAGTGCAATGTATGGTAGTCACATGACTGGAACACGATCACAACGATCGAAACCATTCAATTTTTTGTCACTATTGTTTTAATCATTCCTGTAATTTTTTGGATCTATTGGATTTAAGAAACCCTTCGATTGAGAAGCGGTTCCACTATTAGAATGTTATTTTATATCCGATCAAGTGTCTGTTGATATGTAATAGACATCATTATTGGCAGTAACGATCTAATTCCTCAAATGTAAAAGATAGAAGATTTTGATTACCAAAAAAATGACATGCGAGACTCATGCGGTGCACTATAAGACTCAATACCTCCAGATGCATATAATGCGTTCTAATGTGATGATCGTTTATATCTAATGATCTCTATTTTTTCGGGAATGGTAGCAAAATTCGTAAGATGTGAAATCCTAACGGTCCAGATCGACCAAAAAATAAACATGTGTAGCGATGAAGTTTATATTTTGTACGTAATGTTGGTGCAATTGAGCCCATACAATAATCCCCCAAAATTTGAAATCTGCCCTTTTCTTTTAAACGTGGAGGTTTGACAGCCCCAAAAATTTAGACGTCCAAAACTTAGAGCAACAACATCAGACACGGAGTGGGTACAAACACAAAGTAGGTTAGGATCGTAAAAGAGAGAAATAGATAGAACCCAAGAGTAATATAACACACTGGATATATTGCTTCCACTGACTTGATTACTCGCTTCGTAATTACAGAAGTACAGCCCTCCTTTTATAGACGTAAGGAGGGAGGACTGACCTCATACAAACAGTATACGCATATAATTGGTTTACCACCAATTATATTCGTTACAGACTTAAGTCCTGCCACACTACTGTTGCTAGTCCATGCAAGCATTTAATACATCAGGACTTCACCTCATATTTTACTATTCACAAATATGACTACTCCTGCCCCATTTACTACAACGTACAAGTACTTAATAGAAAACTCCAATTATTTCACCCTCTCCGAAAAATAGGACAATACTACCACACTTTATATTACATCACAAAAGAGACAGCTGGCCTGAACACAAGAAATTTATTCAGGTTTATCTGAACCACTTCTTCCAGAATAGTCTTCAGTCAAGTGATACTGTTCCAAAAGATAGCGAATATTTTGGCACTACTCTTCCGGATAAGTATCATTGAATTTCTAGTTTGCAGTTTCATAATGGAGGAGAGATGAGGGAACATCTGCAGGTGTCAAGCCATTGAGTGAATACATTGTTTGAGTCATGACCAGATAATTTGTATTGTGGATCTCAGTGCTCGGGGACTCTTGATATGCCGAAAGAAATATAGTGTGATACTCCTTTCGCCAAGTGATAGAACCATCAGGATTAGGAAGACATCTGTTGTTGCGAGTTGACCAAAAAGCAAATTGGAGGTCTTCATTTGCACCGATGGGGATTTGTCTGATCTGTTGTTGCCAGTATGATATGTTGCCAAAGAGCAAGAGAAATTTTAAAAAGAAATCTTCTGGGGGTTGGACTTGATTGAACACTGCACGGGCGAGATACACTAATACTGCTGATTTATTGAAACTGACACTTATAGTATACACATCAACTAAATACCATAAGAGGAGAAAGGCTTCTTTTTTAAAATAAAAGACATTATGGTAAGACACTTCAAACTGGGTGAGAAAGGGATAGACAGGATGGAAGGGTAGACCTTTTATGGGACCTTCATCAAGACCATATTTGAAAATTCAGAGATGTTGAAGGTTTTGACACATTTGGACACACCTAGAAAGAAGGATTAACTTCACAAGATGACACTGGAGGTGGATAAGAAGATTAATTGGGTGAAAACTAGAAACCATTGGAAAACAACCAGGGACAAATGGATAGGGTTTTGTTTTTGAAAACTGGTTAATTTCTTTTTTGAGTCTTGACAGAAAATCAGGAAGGACATTTGTTTTTCCTTTTATGTGAATAGCATCAAAACTCCAATTAGAAAACCAATTTGCTCATCTGAGTAATTGTGCCTTTGGAAGGTGCTTCTGTTTGAACTTGAGCATGCTGGGAAAACTCATCATATCAGTCTCAATTAAAAAATGATGACCGATTAGATGAAATTCAAACTTCTCAATGCTCCTTTTGATTGCCAGAATTTCTTTGTAAGTAGAGTGGTAGTGAAATTC
The DNA here is from genome assembly GCA_019656275.1 of Rhododendron kiyosumense. Classification (NCBI taxonomy): domain Eukaryota; kingdom Viridiplantae; phylum Streptophyta; class Magnoliopsida; order Ericales; family Ericaceae; genus Rhododendron; species Rhododendron kiyosumense. The sequence goes on from BPLS01000134.1 coordinate 420,683, forward strand.
TGCTGGAGAGAATGCACCGCTCTTGTATCCACAAATTCTGCACTTTTGGTCTGAATTTTCTTCCAAAAGAATTGCTCCCCAATATAGATCAGAGGCATCTGTCTGAAGAACTCTTTTTCCATCTAAAGGTATAGTTAATGGAGGAAGGGTTTTGGATATGGTTTTGAGGTCGGTAACAGCTTTTGTACAATGGACTGACCAAAGAGGAGGGGTTTTCTTTAGTTGAGCTGAAAGAGGAGTACGATATTGGGCAAGGTTGGGAATAAAATCAGCCATATAGTTACCAATTCCAAGGAATTGTTGAACTTGTTTGACTGTGAGGTTTTCGTATGGGAAATGGTCAAGTTGTGAGGCTATATGAGGTTGGAGGGTATATTGACCTTTAGATATATGCATCCCTAAAAAATCAATTTCTGGTTAAGCAAGAAGCATTTTATTCTCTGAGAGCATTATGCCATGGGTTTGGACAAGGGAATGAAAAAACTGTAGTAAGACAACATGAGACTCGATATTTGGGGAGAAGAGTAGAATATCATCAATATAAACAAGCGTTGAGGACAAAAGAGGAGTAAATACCCAAATCATGGCCTTTTGAAACAATGATGGAGCTGTTTTCAATCCAAAAGGCATGACTGACCACTGGAAGTGGTGATCTGGAATGCAAAAGCCAGTTTTGGGGCGATCATCTGGATGGAAGCCCAGTTGCCAGAAACCTGCTTTCAAGTCAAACTTTGAGAAAATTTGAGCTTTCAGCAAGTTTGCAAAAAAAACACTTCGCCGAGGAAGAGGGAATTTGTTGTCCTGCAGAAAATGATTAAGAGGCTGGTAATTGATAACTAGGCGGAGTTTTCCTCTTATCTGCTTTGTCCTTTTGTTAACATAAAATGCTTCACAGGCCTACTGAGAGGTTGTGGGCTCGATTAAACCCTCTGACTGAAGTTGTTGGAGTTCTTGAAGAGCAAGCTAATAGTGTTCTGGGTTCATTCTATGATGAGTAGCTTTTGTGGGGTTGATGTCTTCATTTTTCTTAAAGGGGAGAGAAATGAAGAATTCACGGTTTTTCCAAAGTAGGTTGGAGCATTTAGTGAGGAACTGGGAATGAGATTCTGCACAAGAGGTTTGGATTATGGTTTCTTTGATGGAGGAGAAAGTTTCTATGGAAAAGAGATTGGGTTGAGTGGTCCAGGGTAACAGTTAGTTTTTGAATTTCAAGCCTTTTTTGAGCCAGGAGACTTTGCTGAGGTTTTCGAGAATATCAAAGCCTAACAATAAATCTTTTCCTGGGAGATCAGAACCATAAACTTGGTATTTGATGGTGTATCTAGGGAAGAGTTGGATAATAATAGGCTTACTGATTAAAGTGATAACAAAAGTTTCTCCATTGGCTGTTGTAAAGGGTCTGAAACAGGACTACCAGTAGGACCTAGGGAGAATTGCTGGGTTGAGAATGGAGGCTGCTGCACCAGTATCAAAGAAAGCGATAACTGGTATGGGTTTCTCATATTTTCCAAGCATAATGGTGACCTTGGCTAAAGGTTGAGCCAGCATGATGTTTGAAAATCCAAAGGTTTGGATTTCATAGGGGAATGAGTCAGACTCGTCAGAAGAATTATCTGATTCTGAGTCATCTGAATCATCAAAGGTGAATGCAATGACTGTTTCATCTGTTGCTTCATCATCAATGGAAAATAGAGATTCGACATCAGCATCCTCAAGATCATCAGTAATGAGAGCCAAAGAGTTCACCATCTTGTCTCGTGCTGCTTTATTGGAACATTGTTTTGCATAGTGCCCTTTCTTTCTACATATGTAGCAGCGATCAGACTTTCGTTGCCCTCTGAACTTCTTCTTCTTGAAGAATTTCCATTTTTTCCGGTGTGAGAACTTGCCAGAGGATCGAAACTTCCATTTCTGAAAGTGTTTGGTTTTCCGATATGAAGGACGGCAAGTGCACTTCTTGTCTTTGCATTTTATAGATAAGTCTGGTCGATCACATGCTTTGCCAAGAAGTTTTCCCTGTTCTTCAAGAGTTCTGAGGAATTTCTGGTGATTGCACAGTTTTTCTAAAGCAATCAAAGAATGCTGATAAATACCGCCAAAGGATGTTGCATTCAGCGTCAATCCTTTTATTTGAAGTAGCCTTGTTGTCTCATTTCCCAATGGTTCAGGAAGGGAATTGAGAAAAGCTTGCTTAAGGTTGACATCATCCATGCCGTTGAGAAGACAAAATCTCCGAGACATGCGGTCATAGTGGATCTTCAAGTCTTTTCTTTTGAATGAACAACACTTCCATACTGAGAATTCTTCTCAAACAAACTATTTAGTGTTGTCATGGTCTCCAAGTAACTCAGTATGCAGGACTGAGATAAATTGATCAAGTGTTGGGAGTTGCTTAAGCTGCAGCTGTCGGTAGTCACCAAGAGCTAAGTACCATTGATGGAGTCGGCCAAGAAATTTTACTGTACACTTAGTAATGACATCACTGAGTGTAGTGTTTGGGGAAAGTATAGCGGCAGTGCACCAAGCATGAATCTCGTAGAGTTTATCCAACCATTTTGACGGGGGAATGGTATCAAAGGAGAAACCTTGGGTATGGATATTGAAATGTGAGAAGGAATCAAAGGTTGGAATTTCTAGAGGTATGTCAGACTCAGGACCTTCTTCAATTATAGGATCTTCGACATGTTCCTCTGGGTTTTCTGGGTTCATCATGAAAACATGAGGAATTGGCATAGAGTTTGTGAATTCAGTATTCGAATCAAACTCAATGGTAGGTTCAGGAGATGGGGTTTCAGGTATGGTGGCTAAGGTATGCAGGAGAGTGGAGATTGGATTTTTAGAAGGGCTTGGTTGGACCATTAACTATAGTGATTTGGAATTTGGGTCGGATGGTTGAGAAGGAGTGGAGGTCACTGGGACAGTGGTAGAAGTAGAAGGTGAAGACAAAACGGGTGAAGGTTGAGCAGGTTTTATTTGGGGTTTTGGAAAAGGAAGTTTTGGTGGAGATGGTCTTTTTGGTGGAGGAAGAAAAGCAGAGGAGCTGCCAAAGATATTGGATTCACCAAATATTGAGGTAGGAGTTATATGTAAGGGTTGAGACATTTGAAGATACCCAAACAAACTTTGTTGAGAGGAAGATGTGAACATGTCAAACGGACTTTTTTGTTGAGAATTTTGCTGAGCTTGGAGAGAATGAAGCTGATTCTTTAAATGCTTCATTCAGCATCATTGTGGTAAAAGGCTGCTGAAAATACTTGGTTGGCATAAGCCATCTGGAGAAGTTCTTGGTGAACATTCTGAATTTTTTGCTGCAAATCTCTGATAAGAAGTTCCAAGGTTGATAACTTCTTATGAACAACATTTTCCAAATTTTGCCGTGAGTTAGCAATCCTTTGAAGAATTTTGTTTTGAGCGAGAGAATTTGCTGACTGCCAATTTATCGCTGCTTCTTCTACTGACACTGCCTTGGTGCTACCATTAGGGAGAATGGTAGTAGGGTCTAGAATTTTATGACGGTGGGTTGTTCTTTCCTGGGAATTATGGAAGTCCAAAGGTGGAAAATCTGCTTCGGTCCAGGAAGAGGATGAGGTGAACATGAAGCATCCACTGGGTTGTCTCGAAGAACCATCATTAGATGGAGGTTGAGGAGAAGGTGGAGATTTACAAGGAGTGGGAGGTGACGAAGGACATATGGGACATGGGTCATCCTCAAAGTCTTCGTCATCTTCTAAAAGACTTTCCTCCAGACAGTCATCATAGTCACAGGCATCAAAGTAACAATGACCTGTTTCGGGGTTTTTGAAATAGTAGATTGGAAGGCCACTGGGTTGGAAATATTGAATTGGAGGGCCAGGTCGAGAACCATCAACAAACATGTTAATGCTCGAGGGAAAAATGACAGGATGGGTGGAAGATGAGGCAGAGGTGTCTTTTGGAAAAGAGATTTCCACGGTACCACTAGGTTTTGGAATGAAAGTTGGGTTAAAGGATTGGACAAGAATAGGCTTGTTTTGATTTTTCTCATAAGCTGTAACCCAGGACTCTGGGAGAAGCTTGAGAAGTTCAGGACGGGAAATTTGACGTGGGACATGGATGCATGAAGCTTGGTGAGGTGCATTTATGGTTAGGAAAAGGGCTTCATCTGTGGAGGAAGGTAAGGACATGTTAAAAGCATGGTTTTGGAGGCGATAGGCCATTTGGTAGTGAAGGGTTGCTGCATATGTGGTAGAGATTTGGGAGGCACCACCGATTTGAACTTGCACTTTTAAGGCTGATAGCAAATGAGGATCTGCTAATGACATGTTGAAATTGGGGTAGAAGGTAAAAATCACCGTTCCAGCATTTATGGTGGTTTGAACTGTGGCTATGCCTACATGCTGATACTGTAGAAACCTGGTATCTACCAGAGCAAGTCTGGAAGTAACAGGTAAACATTTTCATCCATGGAAAGTGACAGTTAGTCGGATTGCACCAAAGTGGAGATGTGTAAATCCTTGTTGTTGCCAAAGACGGGGCAAATCAACTGGATTTCCAAAGGTAAAAGTTGTTCAGTTTCAGTAGCTGCTATGAAACACTGGTCAAATTTAGAAGCTTGGACATACTCTTTTACAGAAGTGGGGCATTTTGTGGAGAAAAGTTGGGTGACAGATTTTTTTACAGAGGTTTGGGGTCTGACAAAAACATTATAGGGGTTAAGGTAAGAAAGATCAGTAAGGGGAACCCTACTGTCATCGGGAAGATATTCAAACTCATATAAGTATTCAAGATTAAAAGAAAAAGAAGAGGAGGAGTTTCTACTAGTTGACGACATTGATGGAACTAAAGAGGACGTAGCAGAAGAGTAGGTGGTAAACAGACGATTCATTCTTTAAGAAAAATCTGGGTTCTTCTTTCCCTTTTTTACAACAAATATTTTCTTTTCAAAATAAGACCTTCAACCAATTTTGATTAGTAAAATTCTGTATACTAGGGTAGATAAACTGAGACACAACGCTCATCAGCCAAAAGTCTCAGGGTACTTTAACCCACTGATACAAAATTCTTTAACAAAATAGTTAATGAAGTTTCTGATGTAGAGGATCCTGTGAAGGCAATCACAGAGCATACGCTTCAATTTTTTCTTCTAGAAAAGATTTGAAGTAGTGTTGGAAAAGAAGTTCCCAGAAGGGGTTTAAGCTAGAGTAGAAAACATGGCTCTGATACCACGTTTTCAGACACGGTGTAGGTACAAACACAAAGGAGGTTAGGATCGTAAAAGAGAGAAATAGATAGAACACAAGAGTAATATAACAGACTGGATATATTGCTTCCACTGACTTGATTACTCGCTTGGTGATTATAGAAGTAGAGCCCTCCTTTTATAGACATAAGGAGGGAGGACTGACCTCATACAAACAGTATACACATATAATTGGTTTACCACCAATTATATTCGTTACAAACTTGAGGCCTGCCACAGTACTGTTGCTAGTCCATGCAAGCATTTATTACATCAGGACTTCACCTCATATTTTACTATTCACAAATATGACTACTCCTACCCCATTTACTACAACGTACAAGTACTTAATAGAAATCTCCAATTATTCTCAATCCTTTTGTCTGAAGGAGTCTTTTTGTGTCATTTCCCAATGGTTCAGGAAGGGAATTCAGAAAGACTTGCTTGAGGTTGACATCATCCATGCCGTTGAGAAGACACTTTTTGGGAATTAAAAACTCATGGAAAGAGGAAAAATAATGCCCAGCTCATGGTATTCATAATTTACTCAGACAAAAATACCCTTAACTTTAAATTTTATAGAAAAAGACGTCCAAAATCAAAACCAATTGCAGCAAAGCTCAGATTTCACAAACCCAGAAACCTAAACAAATCCCTTAACTACAAAACCAATTAAGTGGGGAAAAACAGCCCTCCAGCTGAAATTGGACTAAGGGGAAAATAATCAAAACCCACTAGCAGAAATCTTGAATTAAAGCAAACCCACATAAGAAAACCAAAACGATTTCTGATTAACACAAAACCGACTCAGTTGGTCAAGGATCAACAATATCCAACAAAGTGATGAAGAAAACAACAAAGGACGTGTAAACACCACTGCCGCTATAACCACCGCCGCCTCCACCACTCCTGCTACCGTAATCACCGCCGTCACCTCCTCCATAAAGGATGGTGATGGATTGATCGCCGCGATGTAAGATCTAGTGGTAACGGACCTTCAATTAGATGACATCACCGTAGCCCGCTTGAGGGACCAGTCATCAGTGGCCGAACAAGGCCACCGACAAAGCATTTGTCCTCAACCTCTGCCATAGAGAATTTTTCTAGAGAGAGTATAGAGGGAGAGAGAGAGATCTGAAAAGCAGGAGTAGGTCTGGCGGCGGCTGCTGGCGCTCTCGTTGAAGATGGAGGGGTTGATTTAGGGGGCGATGGCGTCGTTTGGGCGGTGGAGGTCGAGGGCGAAGTCGGAGCATAAGGAGAGGGCGTGGAGCTCGGATTGGGAGAGTTTGGTTATGTCGATGTAAGAGAGTGATTCTGGCTTGGGCCCATTTGGTGGTGGTGGCGTCACCATTTCAAAGAGAGAGAGAGAGAGAGAGAGAGAACTGAGAAGTGGCGAAAAGGAGAGAGAGTGAAGAGGGGGAGGAGGGAGAGATGGCAGGAGTTTTACAGATGCTTTTCCTAGGGGTATATTAGACATTTTGCTTGCCCTTTCCATGTATTCTTATTTACTTTTTTCCGTTTCATTTGTAGAGCAATTCTATGAAAACTTGTCCATGTGTTGGGACTTAATTGCCCCACTTCTCACTGTCCGGTAATTCCCCCTTATTCCCCTGATCCCCTTGTTAAAGGAGGGAATAAATGAGGGAAAAGGTGTAGAGGATGATAGATGTAGGTGATGTATGGGATAAAAATCCTTAACTGTGGTTAAAGGGACAGCTAGGGGTTTTTTTTTTAGGTTGTTTAAGTATTCGGGAAAATTAGGAGAATTTGTTATACCTTGGTTATGCCACTAAATGGTTATGGTTATGCTCCCAATGGTTAAGTCATGCCAATTATTACGGTGTCCCCGAATTCACTGGTCATTTTGGGGACACTGTAATTTTTGGCATAATTTCACCATTATGAGCATAACTAACTGGATGATGCTATGGTATCCTCGATCATTTTGGGGACACCGTAATTTTTGGCATAACTTTTCCATTATTAGCATAACTAAATCCATTATAAGCATAATAGAACCCAAATAAGGCATAACCAAGGAATATTCAAAAAACCAATCAAAGCGTAACTAAACCCAACTAAGTCATAACAAATAAGTTATGCTTTGCTATGGTTTTGGTTATGCCTTGTTATGGTTCTGTTATGCTTGTAATGGGTTTTGGTTATGTTCATAATGGTTTTGTTGTGCCAAAAGTTACGGTGTCCCCAAAATGACCGGGGACACCAAAGTCATTCCTTAACTAAAACCCATTACAAATATAACAAAACCCAAATAAGCATAACCAAGGAATATCCGAAAAACCATCCAATGCATAACCAAACTCAACCAAGGCATAACAAACAAGTTATGCCTTGTTATGGTTTGGTTATGCTTGTAATGAGTTTTGGTTATACTCATAATGAGTTTGCTATGCCAAAAGTTACGGTGTTCTCAAAATGACCGGGGACACCAAAGTCATTTCCTTAATTTTAATAATCAAGGCTGTTGATTTGGTTGTTATTGGTTATTTAGTTGTTATTGAAAATTTTGGGCTCCATCGAGTTTATTTTGATTTATGAAACTCTTCGATTTGTACAAAAATTCAACATAAGAATGATAACTTACGTCCGATAAAGCTTGTAACGATGAGAAATTTACTTTATTTTTGGTAGGTATGATCTAATCTATGTTACGCAAAAGATGGACGATTTTGATTTTATAGAAATAGGTAAAGCAGTCATCGAATTGGGAATTATAGGACTTTAATACCTATGTAAGCATCTAATGTGTTCCAATCATGTGGTTGCCGACATCCGATTATCATAGAAGTTGGTGACACATATAGAATCGATAAGATGTGCAATCTTAATGGTTTAGATCGGTGACCAGAAAAAAATTATTGAACAACTTCCTTTAAAATCTATATGTTGAACCTTATTGTTTATAAATTAAGGTCTTGTGCTTTTGTCTAATGTACAATACTCATACGATCGCAATACAATCATGATGATCGATATCGTCCATTTTGTTTTGCTTGGTGTTTTAACTGTTCACGTAAATTTTTTTGGTCTACCAGGTTTATAATGCCCTTTATTCATTATTAAAATGACATTTTACATTTGATCAAGTATGTATTGATAAGAGATATAATTCATTTTTGGCAGAAGAATTTAAATCTTTAGTACGAAAAACATAGATGGTCCCGATTCGAAAAAAAATAGTGGAGGCTGCCGAAGATTGGTACAGTATGGGACTTTAACCCTTCTGGAAGCACCAAATGTTTTCCGATTATGTGGTTGCTGACATCTGATTATCACCGAATTTGGTGACAATGACTAAATCAACAATATGTTGAATCTCATTGGTTTAGATCGAGCATTTGAACCAATACGAAGATCAAGGAAAAAAACGCTATTGTTCTGTGTGCACACTGAAACTTATTTATTATCAATCAAAAATTATATATTAAACGCTTCTCATACCAGAACAGATGATGGACTTGGTGTAGTGGTCATGTAAGTTGTTCAAATATTGGGTGGACCACGTTCAATGCCTGGCCCTTCCGTGTCTCCCTTTTTTTTTCTCCCCCTTTTGATCTACCACACGAAATAAGACTTCACCTGAGCTACTGTGTTCTTGTGACTTAAATTAAATTCAGAATTTTGTCCTTATTTTAATTTTTTTCACATTTATAAGTTTCGTGCCAAACTTTGTTCGCATTTATATGAAAATGTTTAACTGTGGTTAAGTCGAAAAATTGGGGAAATTTTTAAAATGTAAACGTGTTTTGCGATTATTTTTGAAAATTTTGGGCTCTATTCGGTTTATGAAGATCTTTGATTGGTACAAAAATTCAACATAAGAATGATAACTTATGTCCTATAAAGTTTGTAACGATAAGCAATTTACTTCAATTTTGACAGGAATTATCTAATCTTTCTTACGCAAAATATAGACGGTTTTGATTTTGAAAAAATAGATAAAGCCGTCACCGAGTTGTGAATTATAGGACTTTAATACCTACCAGGTTTGTGAGATATTGATTCATCTTGACGAGAGAAATCGGAAAAGTAATTTTTTTTTACTTTTACCCAAATATTTTGAGAAATAACCATTTTTTCGCCAAAAAAGTCAGTTTTCTCAAAATACTTGGGTAAAAGTAAAAAAAAAATTACTTTTCCAATTCCTCTCATTGAGACGAATCAATATTTTACAAAACTTTGACACAAAATTAAAAAATACTAAAATAATTCAAATAAGGACAAAATTTTGAAATTTAATTTAAGTTTAAGTTAATGTCACAAGAACTTAGTAGCTAAGGTGAAGCCTTAGGGCGTGAGAATTCTGACCAACAAGAGGTGAATTCTATTTTTAGGGCATGTGAATTCTGTTAAATAGAGGGGGTAAATTATGTGTTTAGAGCGTGTGAATTCTATCCAACATGGGTGAATTCTATTTTTAGAAGTTTATTTTCTTTTCTGTTTTTATATATATTTTAAATATTATTGTTTCCTTTACTTAACATAAATAGAAAATATCTTCATTTTCTTTTCTTTTCTTTTCTTTTTTCTTATTATATTCTCAAACTTAATTCTTAGTTTCTAAATTTTTAAATTTTCTAAAATAACTTATAAGTTGTTATTAACTTACTATATTTTTTTCCTTCTATTACTTATAAATTAGTAGAAATATTTTCTACATGAGTTTACAAATCCATTCACTTTTATATCATTCATAAAAATATACTACTTTATCCTTTTATAATACTCGTATATTGATTTATGTTTATTTACTAGTTTTTCTTTTCAAGATTTACTAAACGAACCATGTAATTAATTAAATAACACACACACACACACACATATTACACTCACCAATGCTAAAGATCATTAGAATATAGTAGGAACAAATTTGAGTACAATATAATTTTATTTTTGTACAAAACTAATGATTTCTTCACTTAATTTAACAGGAAAAATTACAATGATATTGTAGACACCCCAATCTGATCTCCCAATCGCTTTACTTCGTTTTTCGGTTTTTTGTTTCCCCGATGATGATTCAGGTCGAAAACAGTCTTGAGAATGAAATGGTTTGAGCTTGGAGTGTGTGGAACCCGTCCTTATCCCTAAAACCCTTAAGATCGAACCCTAACCTCAGGTTTGACCATTGCGCGACCTACTGGGTCTCTCGCACGATGCTTTACTAGCCAGGTGGTGGTCAAAGTCAAAGTTTTGACTGTTGACCATCGCAGGGCTATTTGAACACTCGCGCAATGGTCAACACCTGTCATTTTCACCTTTTTCCAGCTGGATTGTGTGATGATCAGGGGGCTACAGGCCTGTGTAACCCTGTTTCGTCGACTGGACAGCGTTCTGCAGGGTTGCCCTTGCACCACCTCTCCCCCACTCTCCCATCACGTTTGGCACCCCACTTCTCTACCAAGCAACCACAACCAGCCTTGTTGGCTGGTTGTATACCCTTGTAGAACCACCAACCAAGCCCCTTCCTTCTCCTATAAATACCCCATTGCTCTTTCTTCCAAAGGGTTACAAAAAAAATAAAAAGAGAAAAGCAAGACATACAAGCTCAAGTACACTTCATACTTCATCCACTCAAATCACTCCCATACACCCATTTTCTAGCCATACCATCTTGTTCAAGCCATTTTCAAAGCACTCAAGCAAAGGTATAATTCCTACTGTTTACTGTTTTGATCCCTGAGGGGGCTGGCAGGGCCAAGGCTGGTAATCAATACCAGTCCTGGTCCTAAAGCCAGCAGAGTTATAAGTTACTGTGAACCAGCATTCCCACGCGCGAGATACCCTCTGCATCTCGCGACTGTTCTAGTCAGCACGAGATGGTTCCCGTGGGGATGGGATCCTAGTCCTTCTTACTTATATGACTTTATGCTTTTTTGTGAAATCTGTTCAAAGTCATCACACTGTTTAGCATGTTAAAATCAATTAACTTAGCTTATTTTACTTATTTATTTGCTTTGGAATGCCCCTGGGTAGCTTCTGAACTTGACTCAGAGCCCAGACATGCAAGAGCAATTCCTGGAAGTCCAGTCAGCATAGTCGCGCGATGCAGTCACTCTTTCGCACGACGGTGTTTCGATTTCCAGAAATTGCCCCTGCATGGGCAACATGGTCTTTTATCTTTGTTTTGATACCCTCACTGTTTAAGGGTTGAATCTTATTCTTGTTTACCCTGTTTGTAATATTCGCTTGCTTTCAATATGTATGAATTGCTTGGTTTGTCTTGGGTGTGCATTGGTTCATTCCAGAGCCTAGAAGGAGATGAAACTTAACCTATTGACAAGATGCCAACCCTCGCGCAATGGAGTGGGTTAAAAGCGCGATGGTGGACTTGCATGATGGCAGATCCATGCATGCAAGTTGGCCATCATTTGTGCTAAACCCATACACATGCACTGTTTTGGTATCCAATCTCAGTGTTAGATTTTATCTCATTTATTTCTCGCCATTTCACATATCCATGCTATTATCTATCACATCCTGCAAACTGTTATAGTTTTAATCCCCAATTAACTGTTCCCCCACCCGAAATGGCTAAAAATTGATTAAATCAAATAGAATCGCAAACAAACATTTTTCGCAAATGCCTAAGTAGAGATCGATCTCCGAATTGGGCTAGAGGGGTGCCATAAAACCCTTCCCCTCTCGTAACCTGGCTCCCGAACCCAGCTATGGTTATGACGGACTGGTTCCTTAATTTTTTCAAATCAAACAGCGCGGCAAGTGCTTCGAAATACGGTTCCTTGGGTGTCGGACCTTCAAACCCGAGTGGCGACTCTGTATTTTCGCGAGCGCTTGTCGTCCAGCTTAAGCGCTCCCACGAGCCGGCATTTTTCTTTAGGGAAAAGGAACGGAATCCTTCTTCCTAAGGAAAAGGGCACGATGCCCACAGATATAACTGTTACATTTTATATCGAATTGATATTACAGAGTTAGAAAAATAATATCATGTCAGTCATGTGTCAGAATGATAATATCATAAGATTTATACAATTAATATCCGAAGGGCTATCGTCTTCATAAATAATATCAAATAGAGTGTCAGGATCAAAACTAATATCAAAATGGCTACAAATGCAGAAAACGAATGTAAGCTATTTTTCCTGTTCGGATTGTTGTGCGGAAGCCGAACAAATAGACGGTGATTATGAATATTGAATCGAAGAAAAAATAGATGTGTGAAGCAAACCAAACTAATCAAACCAAACGTGGGAGAATGAGAGAGAAATCAAACAAAAGGAGAGAGAGACACATAGATATATGTGGTTCGGTCTTACTTTGGGATGTAAGCCTAGTCCACGGGCAGTCGATCAATGGCTTCACTAATCAAACACGAATGCTCAAAGAGCTACAAAGAAGAAGTCTGCAGAATTCTCCTACCAAGAGCCAAAACAAGGAGGCAATTCTCACAAACCCTAATCAAATGCCTAATATTTGCTCTCACACCAATAAAGAGGCATAACAAGTGTATTTATACCCAAGGACAAGTTGTCTAACAAGTCCTAACCATGTTAGGCTTTGGAGCCCCCAAAAAATCCTAAAAACAAAGTCAAACGTGTTGTTCCGCATGCCCGCTGGTTAGGACCAATTGTACGGTGGTCCGGACCAAAATATCATAGAGCGACGATCAAATCTGGAACAATCGGCCAAAGTTCGTCCGGACGAAGTGAGGACACCCTGAGGTGCCGAGGTTCGTCCAGACGAACTGGTCTGCACCAGACCGCGGGCCAAAATAACAGATTGCTCCAGAAACTTGTAACAAGCACTGCTTCGAACCACCAAGGCCTTGGTCCGGACTAACCAAGCTGCGAACTCCAAAATCGAGCCGAAATTCAACACGGACTCATTTCAAGCCCTGTTAACTAGTAAAAAATACGCTATTATGCTTAGGGACAGTGGGAAAATAGTTGTCTACCTCGGGTTCGGCCGAAACAAGCTTAAAACAAGTTTTTCAAAGTTTTCAATTTCCCGGGAGATGACGGGAACGGGAGTTTGGGCTCGGTTCAAGGCAGTAGGTAGCGGTTTTGGGAGGATTTTGGTGGGTAAGGAAGTTTGGAAGTGGTAATTCGGAGTTTGGGGTGGTGTAGTTGGGAACCCATTTTTCTCTCTCTATGGTTTCTCTCACTAAACCTCGATGGCTGGAGCTCGATTTCACCTATTCCTCTACTGGGTTTGGATGTGCTGAGGGTGAGAGAGGTGTGTGTTTGCTGTGGTTTCAGAGGAGTTTGGAGGGAGAGGAATGGAGAGAGATGGCCGGAGGTGGTGGTGGCCAACTGGAATTGAAACAGATGAAATGTAGAGGATAAAAATGTTAAAGGAGTTGTAAAGATGAGATGTAGAGAATAAAATTGTTAAAGTGGGTGGGGTAAAGGTTTTTTTTTTTCTCCACCAATGACCGGTTCTTTTGGTAAAAAGTTTTTTTGTTATGCCTAAGTTATACATTTAATGGTTTTAGTTATGCTTCAATTGGTTTTGTTATGCCATTTTTTACGGTGTCTCCAAAACGGAGGGAGACACCGAAGCATCATCCTTAACATAAACGTGTCTTTTGGCAAAAAAAGACTTTCTAATAGGAGTGAACACTATGTTTGTTTTTGAGAGATTTTGGATTTGAGATTTTTTCTCTGTCCACGATTTTTAACAAATTTGTTATTAATTATTACTCTTATTTCTCAATCTATCTCTTCCCTCATTACCCAAAATTTCAAAACAAAAATCGCAAAATGAACATGGTCTTTGTGCTCCTGAAGCACCACATCGTCACACTTTGTCGTGGAGCTCACACCAAGATTAAGTAATAATTTTCGGAACAAATCAAATACAACAAACGTTAGAGTAGATAAAATTTGAGTTATGTTCGACTTGTTTTAATTTTTACTAGTGTTGGATGCATAGTTTCAATTTATCTTACTGAGACGAATTTAAGATTTTAATATTTTTAATTACAAATAATTTGTTTACTAACATTAACAAATAAGTCAATTGCTGTAAAAGAGGAAAACTTGCTCTTGTTGATGGGAGTGCATACCAATGTGTGGTAAAGAGGGTGGTTGTGGTGGAGTGATGGTGGTAGTAGTGGCGGCGGCGGAGGCCGCGATGGAGTGATGGTCATGGTGGCGGTGCCAGCGGTAGTGACGAAGTGTTTTGTGGCAGTGGTGATGGCAGTGGCAATGGTGGTGACGACAATAGTGGTGATGGTGGAGATGAGAGTGGCGGTGACGACAATGATATGAGTGGCAGTGTGGAAGGTAGCGGTGGAGGAGGAAATGATTGAAATGTGAGCACTCATGAATTCCGACAAAAAATAAGTAGTTCAAAACTACTTAATATTTTTTTGAATGGCAAATTTATTTTACAACCCTTTAGCCTACATTTTAAGACGTACTTAATTTCTTAAGCAATGTAAAATGTTATTATTAAACCTACTTAATTAATTATTATGTAATTCATTCAATTTTAAGCGTTGAATTTAGTTTATCAAACAACCATTAGTTTTAAAAAAGAACAGAAGGAGTTACTTGGAAAATTATGTAAATTTGCGAGTATACAAATGATATTATGATAATGCCTAGAGTAGTTTTCCTCCCATTCAGTACGGGATCTACCTCTCGACTCCCAATATATCTAACCAATGGTACACAGGGACGAACGCAAGAATTCAAGGTTGGGTGGGCACACATTAAAACAATTATACATATAAAATGCAATACTATTAATTTTGCCAATATAACTTGTAAACATGCTACACAAAAATATTATTGTATGTATTCAATCAAAATATTTCTTCAAATACAATTATTTTTCTCAAATCTTTTTGTTGGATGGGTGAACATCAAGATTCTAAAATCTCTCTAGGCGCTAGTCGAGCAGAGGGCACCACCTAGCACCTCAGCCGATTTATTGGTGATTAGTCAGTGCCTAGACATTATGCGCATTTTCTATTCTTTTCATATTTTTAAAATATTATCCTACCCCTCCCAAGTTTTTAGATCAAATATAACAACGTAAGTGGAACAAAATATTAAATAACATGAAAATTCAGAAATATTGCCAATTCCAACGTTCAAAGTTCAAACCAAATCCAAATGGGTAGACTGATAATTTTCGATTTGGGTAAGTGCATCTGGGGTTTTGATATTTACGACTTTTGAAATTTTTGATCGTGTAAGAAAAGTGGGTAAACTGGAAATGTGTATATTACTAGTAAAATTATGCCGAAGCCCTTTATATTATACTACCATGACACTAATGCCCTTCATTTTTTAAAATCACATCGCCTATTCGTCTGCCTAGCCCACCTAGCCCTTTAATCCCACTTAGTGGCTAATTAGTCGGTCCAACACCTAGACAAATGCCTAGGCAAGGCAACGGGGTACCGCCTAGCATCTAGATGCCGATTACGACTAATCAGCCGCCTAGGCCGTTTTTTAAAACATTGACAAACATAGATGATTTTTTAATGTTTTTGAGATAAAAAAAATATTATAATACTAGTAGAAATTTAAAACTTTGGTATGGTCATCCGGGCGGATCCGCCATTAAGTCCGTATTAATAGTACCCCACATCATCGATCAGAGCATGTACATCAGTAAATAGGTAAAATAGCTATGAAAAATCTTCAAATGGTAGTTTTACCAATTCCCTTTACATTACAAGATGCAACAATCCTAGATTTTTTTACCTATCCCTTGATTATAATATTATTAGGTTATTGGTAGGAGATGTACATAAAATAAGAGGAACCAATGAGAGAAGAGGGAGAAAGTACATGGGGATCACAAAAAGAATAAAGTATAGAAAACCTAATGAATAGTTCTTTGACACTTTTGACTAAGAAATGTAGCAAATTTGTTTCACCTTGGCATATACAGAGCCTTTTGTAGGGGCGTTTTAATGTGTTTGATTCTCTAAAATACCTAAAATGCACATTTGCCTACTCT
>BPLS01000134.1:456862-473218 GCA_019656275.1 Rhododendron kiyosumense
ATGGATTCTCCCTTACCCACCCTAATTAGGGACCGGGTTTACCCGCCATGCCCATAAAAAATGAGAAAACCATCAAAGTGCCTGAGTTGAACCTCTTACCAAGAAAAAGACTAAACATAAGTTAAGCACCAAGAGTAGACATGCACATATGTTAGCTCCAACCTCCCCTGCCCCCCTTTACTCTACATATAATCAATTTATTTATACTCAATGCAATGTGTTTGTGCCTCTCAACTCTTCAAACCAAGGTTTTGAATACCATATCAGATATGGTACCGATTTTGTTATTGGTATGGAACGTACCGGTACCGATGCAGTACCGGGTACTGTTTCAGATTTGCCGTTATTTACAAATATGCATTAAAATTATATTTCTAGTTATAAAATTAAGTTTTATTTGTATAGGCTAAAAAAAGCAGTAAGCTAAAAACAATATATTTGTATAAATTTTGCAATTTCAATAAAAGTAGTAGGCTAAAAAAGACAAAAAATGATAAAATGGTATGCTTTGAATGCACACTATAACTTTTCTCCAAAAGTAAAACTCCAGCTGGTTTCATGTGATGTTTATCTTCCCAAAGATCCAAACCAGCTTTTTTCGTTCTCTCTTCATCTTCCAAAACTAGGGAAGCCCACTGAAAATGGAGTGGGAAACCAGAACACGATCAGTGAAGAAAGATTGACCAAAGGTTCAAGAGGCGTGCAAATTTGAAGATAGAAGAAGACTTCACCCACAGATCGACCATTTTTTACGGTTCTCTGCTCCGATCTTCTTCTTTTGCTCTTTATTTCCTCTCTTTTTCCAACTGGTCCAGTTTTGCATAATACCAGCCGAAATTGCTAGTAACACCTTCTCGGCCGGAATTTTTCGAAATCACTGGTATTCTCTGGTAAGCACCAGTATTGAGAGCGGAACGGAATATGGGGTTCAAGGTACCGGATTCTGTCTAAAACGGTACATACCGATTGGTACGGAAAGGTATTGATAACCTTGCTTCAAACTCCCAATCCTAATTTTCTGTGTTTTCCAATTATTAATACATAGAATTATGAGGTGGCACATAATTAATGGTTCTCTCAAATCCCATCCACATATAACTAAAAACTTTTGAACAGTTTAAAATTTCGAACAAATTCCAATCGTGCCAACTGCAACCCACTATCTGAGAGTGCCCCACATTCTCTTCTTCCAGCTTCTGCCCTCCACTCACACTGTGAGACTCTCCTCCTCACATCATTAACTTCACACAATTTTCAGGGGGTCTAATCTCCTTTATTCTGAAAACCTTTGTGCTTCTTTGAATCTTTGCCAAAGGGTTTTTCGTCCGTTTCATTGTGTGATTGCTTGGGAGTGAAATGTTTGATCATTTAATAATATATGAGACCTCTCCACTCATTGTCAATTGATAATGAGATGGACATAAAGTTTTCACATGGTATCAGAGCGGGACTTATTCCATCCCACATTTAAAAAAAAATATATCGCAATAATCCACATTTCACAATGACAGTTCAACAAAAAGGCTGCACGATGATAAAACCCAAAAAGTGGCTACACATGAAAGACCTCAAACATGGTTGCATGTGAGGGGAGATGTTAAGGAAATGTAATTCCACATTGATTTTGGAGTGGAATGAGTGATCACTTGATAACATATAAGATCTCTTCACTCATTACCAATTGGTTATGAGATTGACATAAAGTTTTCACATGGCATCAGAGCAAGGCTCATTTCACCCTACATTTTTAAAAAAATCATAATCCACACCCTATGATGACAGACTAGCAAAAAGGCTGCACAATGGTAGGATCCAAAAAGTGGCCACATATGATAGATCTCAAACGCAGTTGTACGTCACGTGAGGCATGTTAAGTAAATAGAGTTTCACATTACTTAAGTAAATAGAGTTTCACATTACTTGAGAGTGGATTTAATGGATGATTACTTAATAATATTTTGGGACATATCCACTTATTGCCAATTGAATTTGAGATGGACATATATACGATACCATTACGCCGGTGTTCCAACTAATTAAGGATAGAGCTAGAGGAGCAATGTTTTAAAAACCGGATCGGACCGGCCGATTCGATCGGTTGACCCGTTGACCGGCTATTGTTCCGGTCCGGACAAGTTTGGAAACCACTATCAAATCAGAACCAGTCTAGAAACCGCTATCAAATTAGAACCAGCCTCTATAACGAAAACAATTCCAAAAGAACGGTTGAACTGTTCAACCGTAAATGCCTGGTTGGATGCAGGTAAAAAATCGGGGATAAAAAATATGAAAAGGGAATAAGATAGTAGGGGGTATTAATTTTGATGGGTTGACCCATTTCGATTTGATGTTTATGGAGGAGAGATAAAATAGTATGCGGTTTGGATGAGGTATTAAATAGGGGGATAAAATTTGACTTTGTTTGAATGGTCTACAGAATGGGGGGATAAGAAGGGGTGGATGCTGGAAAAAACTGTCAACTGACTTTTTTGCCCATATATAGTGTTAAATTTGATTATGCATTAAAATAAGTATATAAATTCAAAAATCAATACATTTAATCAATTTTGGACAATTGGAAGTATAAAAAAATAAAAAATAAATGTCTATTCTAAAAAATTTATATTAAAACGTTTTTTTAATTACTGATTTGTATTTATCATTTTTTTTATAAAATCAATTCATTTAATCTATAAAATGTTTAAGTCTTATACATTCATTTAATCTAGAAAATGTTCATTGAGGGAGATGCAATTTTAATTGTTCGGAAAAATGAAAACAATTTTTTTGAAAAGATGCTAATGCTAGAATGAATTTTCATTATGTTGTTAAAGATGCTAATGCTAATCTAATTAGCTTTTGGAGATAATATGTTAATTTCAACTTGACTGTTATTAGGCATATTTATATGGACTTGATAAAGATATTGATTGGGTTTACCAAAAAAGATGTAGATATTGACTGGGCTTGTTTTTTGGTTTTGCCAGTTTACAGGAAATTTACTTTAGTGGGCCTCTTTTGAATAGTGGGCCTAATAATAATATCCAAGAATCTTGGACCAATTTTTGGCAAGCGGCATTCTCTCTTCCACCATGCATCCGAATGGAGTAGCGGTTGAAATATAGGGCAATCGGCCAGTTGACTGGGCCTTGATCCGGTGGCGGCCAAAAAACTTGAAAAACAGAGCACTTTGTTTTCATCTCTCTCTCCTCTCTAAACATGGGTTTATATTTCACCTCATCATTTTTCATAATTCTTTTAAGATGAATTTTATTCTCACGCCTATATTGATTATTTGCCTCACTCAATTTGTAAGTTGCAAGCATGATTTGAAAGTTGCAGTCCATTTCCAAATTGAAACCATCGCCACCAAAACCCTCACTTCCACGGGCAAAAAAATGGGCGGCAACAGTAAAACGAGGAGGCCTGGCGATGGAAAAAGGGGATAACGAGGGGTATTTTCGTCCACGAAACAGTCCAACCGGATTATTTTTGGGAACCTCAAGAGGAGCTGAAAATTAAGACTGGACAAACCCTAGAACTGACGAAAACGAAGAAGAGGTAAGAAATAATAGTAGACGAAACTGGGATGCCAAACTGGAGAAAACGGGTGGCCCCTTCTCCATATACCCTTCTTATTTTTCCCCTCCTCTTTTGAAATGGAATAAGAGTTTACTACTTCCACTGCTTTAAGCGAATGCGCGAAAATGGGCTATTGGGAAGGGAACAAATGCCTTGGACGTCCTAAAACCTGCACGTGGCGTCCACCCTCAAACTTAAAGCATTGTCAAATCATTTATAAGCCTATGTGGAGATTGGAGTCTTGTTCCCGACCGATGTGAGATTGAAAGAAACTTGCAGAATCCATTTTTAGTTCAATTCTTCCTCCTTTTACTTGACATAAATGTAAATGTTCATTTTTAGTTCATTTTTAGTTAAATGTAAATGTTCAAACTTTTTAATACAAATATTCTTTTCTACACTTATTTTAATTAGTTACGTATCATTAATATATATTTTTTCATAGTTATGACATCACTGGGTCAATTCTGGTTCAAACGCGGTTGAACCGATTACCCATCCACCCGGTACCTTTTCCGATTTGCTTACCGGTCCGGTTTTAAAACATTGCCGAGTAAAACAAGTAGAGGCAGCTGCATTTTAAGAGGGTCTCATTTAAAACTTTCCCTATATTAGTCATTCTCTCTTAAGAACCACCTCATTTTAGTTAAAATACGGATTTCCCCTTTTCTCCCCTTTTTTCAATTGAATTTCGATGATCCGATCCGCCCAATGTGATCAGAACGTAATTTTAAGTATAGCCGAGTGAAATCAGCAAAAAAAATTGACCGGGAAGGGTTTCATCCAAATAGTTTGTATTGAACGATTAAAAAAAATTGCTCAAATCAAGCCCCTTTCGGTCATTTTTTTGCCGATTTCTCGAGGGTACTCTTAAAATCACATTTAAAACGCATTAAGCAACTCGGATCATTAAAATTCGATCGGAAAAAAGAAGTTTGCATTTTAAGAAGTCTTCATTTGAAACTTTGCATATATATACAGTAACAACAATCAGATGCACACATACATATTTTTCTTAAAATAATAAAAAAATGATCGCAGATATAAGATTAAAGAAGAGTCCTACACGGTAAGACCGTGCGGAATCCCTCATTGGATCCTAAGTGTGTGTATATAAAGTATCCAGATTTTTTATTTGAAGAGAAAAAAATTAGCTACAACGATTAGATTACTTTGGATTTCTTAATTTGGACTTTGATTTCAGCCAAAATTTGGTCTCCACGGAGTTAGATTGGGGATTGATGTATGGAGTTGTTTACAGGCGAAGTTGACCTATCTAGGGATGGTAAGTAGTTTTGATTATTATTTTTTTTAAGGCAAAAAAAAAAATAGCCAATATGCATATATCTTTTGAAGTTCTGCGATTGTTTTAAAGTTTTACTTGCAATTTGTTGAATTTTTTGTATCAATTGTTCTGCCCATCATTTACGTTATTGTTCCCATCTCTCACAACTTATTAGCAATAGAAATGTTAATGCTATTGTTCAAAAGGTATATGGACCCATTAATGCAAATTTGGTTTCCTGGACTTCTCTTCTATCAGTGTATGTGAAAAATGGCCATGGCTGTGTTCTTATGATATGTTTTTTGGCGTTTCTGAACATGTACTTCAATTGCCTTCTAAGTGTTTGATGAAATGTGCCAACTACAATAGCCTTATGCTTTCGTTCATTTTTTTGTATAGTTATTTTCAAGAATCTTCTGCAGAATCGGCCCCTCACTTTAAACCAATTTTACCAAAATCTTATGAATTTGAGGTACGCAAAAACCATTCCTTTTTCCCTCATAGTTATCATTCCAAGTTGGCTGACATTGAGATTTAGTCTATCCATATTGGTTCTTGGTTTATTTCATATATTGTTCACATCGCAATTTAGGTCTTTGTGTTAGGTTCTTGGATTAGCAGTGCTTAGACGGGTAGAGAAGAGACATATCTTTGTATCGTTACCTTATCTCTAATCTAAATAGATATATACACACACGTACTGAGAATTACACTGATGCTTGCTCTCTTGCACAATTACAAAAGTTTACCCCTAACTGAAATCTATTCTAATTCCACATGATTCTAATATATAAAGCTTACCTCTAATGTAATTTACTCTTTAAGTGATTCTCTTTTCCATGTTTGTGCGTGGGAAAGTAAAAAAAAAGAAAGAGAAATTTATTAGGACCTTATGGCCTTACCAAAGTAGAAATGTACAGAAGGCCCATGGCAATTATCAGTAAGGAGCGCGAGTGCACGCACACACAAACCCAGTGATTGTTTGCATGATTCAATATCGGAATCGGTTGTCAGATGAAATATGCTGCTCATGAACTCATCTTTGCCCATGTAGACTCTATTTCAAGTTGTCAATGTGGTTTATGGGAAAAGATTTTGCCTCTTTTTTCGATTATTTTCTGAAATCCATCTTTTTCTAATAGCTCCTTCATTAAGTCTCCCATTGCACATGATTCTGCCGCGATCAATTCTATGGATTTTGTTTTGGGGGCTCTTTGTTAAAAGTTGATTTTTACCTTAAAAGTTGTAAAATAACACCGCAACTGATTTATTTCCATATGTATGTTTCGCTATTTTGTTTCATGTTTGAACGAAAGCTGTTTTAGTGGTGAGATCTGATTCCCACTACTACTATATAATTAGAGCAATATGATCAACTTCTTTTGTTTGTGATTTCTGTGTTATATGTTCAGATAAAATTCAATGGCTGCATCGATGCCGTAGAGGTAAAGGAAAATCTATGTGCATAATTTATGGGGCTTAGAGGTTAATGATATTTTGAATACAATAGACAAGTGCATTTTAGTTATCGAATAGAGCTACTCTTTACTTTTCTCTTTTCAAAAGATTTGCAGGCTCAAACTTTCAAACGATGCGAGGACCAAAATTCTAGTTGAGGGGCTGCAAACCCAGGTACAGTAAATTATGTTTCAACTTAAATTCAATTCTTACTGTAATCAATATTAGTAAATTCATTTTCTCCTTTTTGTGTTAACTAATTTGTTTTTAAGCATTTGTGTGTTACATTGGATGGACCTCTACACACATTTTATTTGTATGGGCGGCTGTTTAAGTCTTGGTTTAATGTTTACCTCAACTCTAGCCACGTATTTATTGACCCGGCTCTGTATCAAGTCATACTTTTTGAGTTCTCTACTTAATGAGGTCTACAATATTGAAGAGTTCCATATGAGATATATTCATTTATTTTGATGAAGAGGTTAGATGGTTGTCGGCTCAACAAAGAGTATTTCATTACTCATTAGTTATGAACATGCAATATGCCTCACAGAAAAAGAACCAAAAAAAAAAAAAAAAACTTTTCCTCTTCATTTGATCGTGGTTATGTACAATGAACTGAAAGTTTCAAACGAAAAAAGAAGAGGGGAAAGTGAGAAATAAATCTATATTTGACACAGGCCATTACTATGATCCGTTTTTTGACTTCATTTTCGTTTTAGGACCTTTGAAGTTTCGACGCAGCTGGCTTTGAAAGTAGTTCAGTTTTGATTGTAATCATTTGTTGCTACGTAGCACACACAGAGACATGAATACGAATGTGGGATTTCTAAAAAGATGTTGAGACGGATTAATTTACTAGCTACAAAAAAAGTAGCAGTCTTCTTTTATATTAGTTTACATAAACCAACACATAGCAGTCTACTTTTAGTACGCTAATGTCTAACTATCAAAAGTAGTAAGTACGAAGGGCAGTGGGTCATGTCATACTTTGCTCAATGGGCTGGTAGAATTGGATAAATATTTAAGGCACACGTGTGTTTTCTACCTCTGAAGTATCACAGCATCATTAACATTGAGTTAGAAACTTCTTTGTTTTTTTAGTTGAAGTTTGTAGTATCTACTTAACTGGTATGATTAGGTACCCTCATTGAAAAAAGTTTATCTTTCTGGGTAAGTTGTTTTCAGAATGGCATGTAGTGTTAATCTTTTTGAATTTTCCTTTTCATGAGTTGGGGTTTGAAGAAACTTACCTTGAGTACCTGCTTCTATTGTGCTTCACAACATAGTTTCCTACGGTTCTTATCGTCAATTCTTTTGAGATATTTGGACTCACCTCTTTGTATCTTTCTTTTGATTCATTGGCTCGATAGTCTCGGTTTACATTCAATAGTGCTATTCTTTGAAGCATAAGGAAGCACTGCATGCCATTTTCTTTTTCTTATATGCATTTGGACTTGACCATAATCTAAACATGGATACTTCAACTTATATATGTACAAATGCAAAGGAATGGTGTGTGCAATTCTATAGGAGTGACTTAAATACCCCACTCACAACTTGGATGCATGAAAATAAAGAATAAGTACCAACGTGTATTTCCTTGGTGTATTCTCTTTCCGATTATCCTATGTCATGTTTGAAATGAAAGAAATAGGAATATTGTTTATCTATCTTGGTCTTCGGCATGCTACATTTAGGATTGTGGACAAAATTATTCAATCATTTAGTCTATGATAAAAATTATTACTACAAAAAATTGTTGTTAGTTGTTGTTTATAGGTCCCTGAATTTCTATTAGTGTTGATATTATTTTCGTAGTTCAAAAACATTCCTCTTACTTTGTAATGTTTGACCAATGCTTTTTTTATGCTGCCTTAAGATTTCTTTTACATGTGAATTCATACAGGAGAACTCAGCTTTGACATCCACATCAATGAGTCTCAATGAAGGAGACTAACTTGGTCACAGTAAATATGCAAGTGCATATGGAAGAAAGAAATGTAACAAATACCTTTCTTTTTTGGTGAAACTATGAATAGGCTTGAATACATAATCATTATTCTTGAACCTTATACCTCGGAAACTAGGGCTTTGGGGCATACATATTTGTAGTTTTTTTAGAGAGTTTTTGGTACGACATGGCTTGCCAAAACCCGTAATAGTTTGCATACTGCTATATAATCTTTCTTTTTTTTCTGCTTTCTTTTGCATTCTTATTTTAGTTGACTTTCTTTTTCCACAGTTTTGTTTTATTTGGAAACTCGGGGTTGATTGTGGTACCAATGCTGCCATGCATACAAATTTGAACATTGTTGAGGTTGCTATGTGAACAGTAATTATAGTTGGATTTATATATTTGTGATATTGGGTGGAATGAACTGTTTAGAAGTGTGCAGCTATTACTCCCTTTGTGCTCCGTCTCCCTTTAATGGTCTCTCTTATATGCGTTTGAGTTTGTGTGTGCAAAAGTTAGAGATTGAAATTTTTTTTGTCTTTATTTGTTAATTCAAGTTAACCATATCAAACGATATGATAAGTTATTGTTTTCCGCAGAGTTGAATTTGTTGGACAGTGGATTGTGTGTTTATATATTGCACATGAGTTCAGTATTGTGCTGATTGTTTGAGCCATATATCGGATGTGACTTCAGTATTCATTTGCATGTGCTCAAGCCGTGCCTTTAGGCACGGGCATGCGCTAGTATATATCTATATAATAAAACAGAGCTGTGTTTGAATCCAAAAGACAACCAACGCTCTAGATTTATTCCCTTCTTCTACATAAATCTCCACCCTCCATATTACAAAATGGCAAGTCTGTAAATACTTTATACCTTTATGGCAAAAATAGAGAACGGAAATAGGTCAACAACTCATCAGCTTTCCAAAATCAGAATATTTCAAAAAAAAAAAGAAAAGAGACTGCGGCCACCGATCCACTCTCCATTGTCTCTCTCTCCTCTTCAGGAATGACCTCTCCGTCTTCCAAATCCCATCAACGCCTCCTCTCCGTCTTCCAAATTCCCCTCAACGATATGAGTTCATTTACAAACCCTCTTTTTTTTTTTAACATATCTATATATGTGTTCTCTCTCATACCTTACTCTCTCAACTCTCTCTAGGAATTCGATTGGGAAGCAGTAGTCAGAGGGATCAACGTCGCTTGCCAATCCACAACACCCCCCCCCCCCCCCCCCATTCAAACCCAATTGCAACAGACACTAATAACGTTCCATCTTCTTCTACCAATACCCACAAGAACTCCAGCGTCCGATCGGAGGGCCGAATCGACTGGGGAATCGGTCAGGACAGGGTCGAGGGTAGCGTACGGGTGAGTTACGTTGAGATCTATATACCCTTTACCCAGGTTTTATGCTCTACTATGCATTTAATTTTCCTCTTCTTTTTTTGTAGTGGTTTTAGGTTATCAGGGTTTTGGTTTATGTGTTTGAAGAGGGTTATAGTTTTTGTGGGTTTTGGAGTAACAAAAGAAAGTCTTGCTTAGGGTTTAGTTTTTTTGAGGGCTTATACATATCTATTGTATCTATACATTTTAGTAGATCTCGTTGAATTTTTTTTTTGCTTCAACTTTTTGTTAATTGTTTTCTTTCTGGTATGATTATGTGGCTTTGTGGCGTGGTTTGTTTCTGGTATGATAGTTTGGGGTATCTAAACAAATAGGGTTCAAAAATTTGTTCTTTTCTTTTGGTGTTCAATGAAATTTATACACCAATCTTCTTGATAGAAACAACTTAAAGAAAAATAAGCAAATACAAAAAAGATGTAAAATTGTAAATAGTGTTAGGCTTAGCAATGTGGGTTCTCCATAGGCTTAATTTCTCAATTAGGCTCAAAAGAGCTTGAACATTGTATGAATAGATGAAACTTTTATCAACCTTAAATACGTGGTTTTGTTTTTCTGGAAACACATGTACAATAAGTGGTTTTTGTTTGTTTGTTTTGTTCTAAGTAGTGATAAAACGAGATGGTGGTTCCCATTCATAATGCAGCCTTTTATATGGTTGACCAATTCTTATTTTTCTTCTTCTAGATGGCCATGGATTAACAGAAGTACTAAAATCCTAGCAGAAGGGTTGCATGTGGTAAGCATTCCAGTTGAATTTGAATTGTATGCCACAGTTTAAAAACCCTAAAAATAGGGGGGAAAAATTAGCCATACTGATTGATTGTATGAATTGTGGAACTTTACTTTTGGACGAATCATTGGAGTAGGTTAAGTAACCAAGTATGGTTGTGGTTGTAGTGTTGACCTGTCTTCTCTATATTGCAGGGTATGTAATACTGTAGGTGGGTAGCCTTCCTGTTCTAAATCGTGATTGGATTTAGGTATCGTTTTTGTTTTGCAGTGCTATTTCTATTTTGTTTGGAAACGATAATTAGTTAATTGTTTCCGATTTGGTTGACAATCAATAATAAGTTAGCATAGTTTTCTCATCTTATGATCTTCTTCACCTCAAAAGGTTTGAAATCTCAGTATCGCACAATTCGCATCTTTCACTATAAAAACTACGAGTTTAGGGTCTGTTCTCTTTCTTACCCTGACCGTATTCTTTTTGGTACACTGTTTGAAATGTGTTTACAATCTTAAATTCAGCTTCGTTTTCGTGTCTTCTTGATGGTAAACAGATCGCTTGATAAAACAATATCGACGTTGGAGATGGAACAGGCGGTAGCTCGGACAAAAAAAACAGGCAGCAGCAATCTTCTTTCATTGCCCAAGTCATCTAATCATACCCTACAAAAAGCTTTTGTGGTAATTGGAATTAACAATGCTTTCAGCAGCAAGAAATGGTGCAACTCCCTTCGTGAAACATGGATGCCAAGAGGTTCGGTTCTAATTATATTTCTATCTCCTCCTCTAGCAAGATCAAGTATGGTTGATTTAATGGCCACCAGATACCAACATAAACTGGAATATAAATTGTTTACAGTCGGTTCATAGCTGATGAAATCATATGTCTTTCACATGCTAACCTGCATATTCTCTATTATACCTACTGAAAGTCTGAAACCAACTACAAATATATATGCAGAGACAAGCTAGAGAGATTGGAGAAAGAGAAAGGGATAATAATGAGGTTTGTGATAGGACACAGCGCGACACCGGGAGGAGTCCTTGATCGAGTGGTAGATGAGGAGGCTACTGAGAACAAGGACTTCCTTCGCCTGAAACACGTTGAGGGATACCACCAGCCCTCGACCAAGACTCGCATTTACTTCTCCACAGTTGTATCAATCTGGGATGTTGAATTCTATGTCAAGGTCGACGATGATGTCCACCTTAATTTGGGTATGTCCTGGTCCATTTTCTTGGAGATTGTAAACACCTAAATTTGTGTACGTACTAGAAAATTATAGTATGAGATCTCAAATTTTTCCAGGGTCATTCGGCACTTGGATGAAGCCATGAAGGTTTGATTGTGTTTACCATGTGTACTCAACCTATTTTTTACAACACAACCAAGGCACCACAGTCATTTATGCTTGGCACATGTTCATGATCAATAAGATTCAAGATGTAAAATCTTTTGTTGGTATGATCCTATATCGGGACCTTTTTCCCTATATTAGGACACTGGCAATATTTTTCTTTAGGCCTGTCATTGGTGCTTCATAAGTATGGACATTGATCTTTTTGGACATTTCGTATGGTTTTCATGCGCAATGCCATAGGTAGTGATGTGAAGAAGTTCATAGTATTCTGTGTATCTGTGGGGTATGGCTTGGTGGAACAGGTTGTGGGAAGTACCAGATTTACTGGTTTAGGTACCTAATTTGGTTTGGTGAAATTCTATGAAGCACTAACATTCTTAAAGATCGCCACATTCGTGTCAGACATGTCTTAGACACGCAACACGTCGGGAGCACGTACGTGTCCATTAGATTTTAATATTTTTAATGGTGGGACAAGCCGAGGATACCACAAAGTGAATTATAAATATTAAAAGAATTGTGGCGTAGTAAAATTCATTTGTTGTGTCCTTGGTCATGTTAGAGCAAACATAAAATCTTCGGGAAATGCGAGTTTACATTCATTTCGTAAGATTCTATAACATTGTGTCCATAGCTCTTTACTTGTTTTTAATTTCGGCTACAGTTCCTAATTATTTTTGATGAATTGCTTTTTACTTTCTATGGTAGCAAGAAGGAGGTGATGATCGTGCTTTTTGAGGGAGCATGTAGAGTTGAACGAGAAGTATTCTTGGTAGTGTTTTTTTATGTGTTTTTGAACAAAAAAAAAATTTCTAAACAAATATTGAATGATCCTATTCAATCATGTTGCGCCAACATTTAGATTTAATATGCAGGTATCCAGAGATGGAAGGTGGTGGTGGAGGTCATACTGTTGGCTATCCTCTTCCGAATGACTCCCATTTTATCTTCTTCTTTTTATAGTGTTGGCTACCATACTAACTTTTTTGTTGGTAGCTTTTAAGGTTTACATCAACTATGGTGGCTTCGAATTTTGGTGGGTAGGCCCCACTATGTACTAAATTCGATAGGTTTTAGTGACGAATACTCTTTTGAATGACTTAGTGAATGTTTGTGATTTGAATAGCTGCTTCAAAACGGTTTTGATTCCTTATGTAATATTTTTGATTAAGAGTAAGCAATTGTATTGTTGATAGTACAAGAAACTTTTATATCAGGTTAATACTTTTTAATAAATGCCTTATGGCACGGGCTCATTTGTTGAGAATGTGTTGTGAATGTATTGTGTTCTGTCTTAAGGCACCGATACAATTGGCAGGGATTGAAAAATTAAGTGTTTTTTATTTGCTAATTCAAGTTAAACAGGTCAATGAATACGTTTGGGTTATTGTGTTCTGCATAGTTGGATTCGTTGAGCGGGGGTTGATATATTGCACACGAGTCTAGAGTTTATTTGTGAGTGCTAACCAAGGCACGGTCAGAAGAGTGTTGGCACATTTTCAAAGATAATAAACGATTACAAAGATTGTAGGGGTGATAAGTTGTTCTTTTGATTTCATTGTTAGTTCATATTTTGGGATGAATTTAATAATTCTTAATCTTATTTATGTAGGAATGTCGAGCTTTGTTAAGACATTGGAAATTTCATGACGATATTTTATTTGTTAGATTATGTTTTACAAATATATATTTGGTTTGACTGTAGTTAATTTTTATTACTTGTGTTGGGTGATTTATGGATTTTAGAAATTTTTGACCTACTTGCATATTTTTTGCACCTCGATTTGTTCTCCGCATATACCATAGTTTACTTTGTTCCTATCCATTTTTGGCGCATATACTGCAGTTTACTTTGTTTTCAACATATCCTCCCTTTGCTCATTGTTCGACCCGTGCCTTCAGAAAGGTGGAAGCTTGGTGTGTATATATAGGTACCTCTCCAAGAAGAAGGCGAGTGGGGTGATGATTGCCGTTGCAAAGAGTTGGCGGTATGCGACTTGGACAAACGGGTTCATTCCAGAATCCATTGCAAGCTTCGATATTATATTCATTCCCGCATACCCAACTTCTACAATTACCATTGTCAGGAATGGCAACAAATCACCTTCCATTTTCTTGATCAATACTAGTACTAGTGCTTTTACAATTTAGAGAGAGATAGAGAGAGAGATGGGTGAAAGCAATAGTTGTGGATATCTGTTGCAATCTCTTCGTCGTAAGAGCATCTCCAATGAGAGATGTCAAATCCTACGTGGACATGTTAACGGTAACATTTGACAGCAGCCTTCTTTGATGCCAATCCCAGCAGCCTTCTTTGATGCCATTCCCAGCAGCCTTCTATGATGCCAATCCTACGTGGATTTGAAGGGAATGACAAAGTTGTCAAGGTTGACAACCTCCCTCCTCCATGCCAAAATGTCATATCAACCTTCAAAAAACATTTGACATCTCCAATATGAAGCCATGGGTTGGAGATGCTCTAAGTGTGCTAGTGCTACCTTTCTGTTAAAGTGATAATAGCAGTAGTACTTAAAGTGGCGGACCTAGGAATTCGACACAGTGGGGGCACTAATTTTTTTTCGTAACACCGTAATATATGAGTTACAGTTAAGCACATTCACACCCAAATAATTTTAATTAGCATTCATGATAATGCAATAATTTTAAAGTATATATGTGTTTTAATAACAAGCTATTTGGGCAAACTTGCGCACTTCGACTATATGCGTTCAAATAAAATTATCACATGTTCATCATCTATTTTCCTATTACAAGTACAAGTTTCGAAGACCAAAAATGTATAAATACAATGTGCGGATTCATATTGAGTATTACACAAGTGATTGGAGATGTTGGAGAGCGGGATTTTGAAAAAGAGTTGGATTTTGAAAAAAGAAGAGTTAGATTTTGAAAAAAAAAGAGTTGGATTCGTATTGGTTGTGAAAAGAGTTAGTTTTTTTTAATATTTTTTTGAATGGCAAATTTTTTACAACCCTTTAGCCTACATTTTAAGACGTACTTAATTTCTTAAGCAATGTAAAATGTTATTATTAAAACCACTTAATTAATTATTATGTAATTCATTCAATTTTAAGTGTTGAATTTAGTTTATCAAACAACCATTACTCTTAAAAAAGAACAGAAGGAGTTACTTGGAAAATTATGTAAATTTACGAGTATACAAATGATATTATGATAATGCCGAGAGTAGTTTTCCTCCCATTCAGTACGGGATCTACCTCTCGACTCCCAATATATCCAACCAATAGTACCAGGGACGAACGCAAGAATTCAAGGTAGAGTGGGCACACATTAACACAATTATACATATAAAATGCAATACTATTAATTTTGCAAATATAACTTGTAAACATGCTACACAAAAACATTATTGTATGTATTCAATCAAAATATTTCTACAAATACAATTATTTTTCTCAAAACTTTTTGTTGGATGGTTGAACATCAAGATTCTAAAATTTCTCTAGGTGCTAGTCGGGCAGAGGGCACTGCCTAGCGCCTCAGCCGATTTATCGATGATTAGTCAGCGCCTAGACATTATGCGCATTTTCTATTTTTTTAATATTTTTAAATATTATCCTACCCCCTCCCAAGTTTTTTGAGCAAATATAACAATGTAAGTGGGAAAAAAATATTAAATAACATGAAAATTCAGAAATATTGTCAATTCCAACGTTCAAAGTTCAAACCAAATCCCAATGGGTAGACTGATAATTGTCGATTTGGGTAAGTGCATATGGGGTTTTGATATTTACGGCTTTTGAAATTTTTGATCGTGTAAGAAAAGTGGGTAGACTGGAAATGTGTATATTATAGTAAAACTATGCCGAAGCCCTTTATAATATACTACCATGACACTAAAGCCCTTCATTTTTTAAAATCACATCGCCTACTCGTCTATTCATCCTCCTAGCCCACCTAGCCCATTAATCCCACTTAGTGGCCAATTAGTCGGTCCAACACCTAGACAAATGCCTAGGCAAGGCGGCGGGGTACCACCTAGCATCTAGATGCCGATTAATTAACCGCCTAGGCCGTTTTTTAAAACACTGACAAACATAGATGATTTTTTAGTGTTTTTGAGATAAAAAAAATATTATAATACTAGTAGAAATTTAAAACTTTGGTACAGTCATCCGGGCTAATCCGCCATTAAGTCCATATTAATAGTACCCCACATCATCGATCAGAGCATGTACATCAGTAAATAGGTAAAATCGCTGTCAAAAATCTTCAAACGGTAGTTTAACCTATTCCCTTTACATTACAAGATGCAACAATCCTAGGTTTTTTACCTATCCCTTGATTATAATATTATTAGGTTATTGGTAGGAGATGTACATAAAGTAAGAGGAACCAATGAGAGAAGAGGGAGAAAGTACATGGGGATCACAAAAAGAATATAGTATAAAAAACCTAATGAATAATTCTTCGGCACTTTTGACTAAGAAATGTAGCAAATTTGTTTTACCTTGGCATATACAGAGCCTGCTGTAGGGGCGTTTTTATGTGTTTGATTCTCTAAAATACCTAAAATGCACATTTGCCTACTCT
>BPLS01000134.1:488218-515490 GCA_019656275.1 Rhododendron kiyosumense
ATGGATTCTCCCTTACCCACCCTAATTAGGGACCGGGTTTACCCGCCCTGCCCATAAAAAATGAGAAAACCATCAAAGTGCCCGAGTTGAACCTCTTACCAAGTGTAGACACCCCAATTTGAAAATCCTGGATAACTTTTAAGTCCCCAATGATGATAAACAAAGAATGATTTAAACCTTTGGATTGATCTAAACAATTTGGAGCGCTACCTTTCGAAAACCGTACACAAGTGGCCGATAAGCTTCCCAATAATGAAAACGTGCCTTGAAAGCTTCAAACAATGCTCTTTTTACTCAATAGGGTGAGAAAACACCTTAGAACGAGGTTTGAAAGTGCCAAGAGACACTTAAAATGAGTAAGTACGTGTTTTGGTCATCGTGGCACAAACGGTCTTCGGTTTAGTCTGCTTTCAGCCCATTTTTCATAAACCAAACTTCCTTATTTTTATGTTTGGAGTCCACCACCTTTTAGAACATTCAAAACCCTCTTTATCGATATATAATAAGCCTTAATCCGATTTGAAATGAGGGAGATATGAGAATTTTGCCAAAATGACTTCTTTTTCGACCACGTGAGGGTAAAATTGTCATATCTTTTGATGTACAAAATTATTTTTATCCAAACTACTTGGGTTAGAAAGTAGACTTAACGAGCTTTCCAACGGTTCGAAGAACACCAAAACCGAGTTCGGGAGTGTCCAGGGCGGCCTCGCGAAGTTTGGCCTGCTGAGCAGACAAACTCTACCGCGCGGCAGAAGTATTTCCACCGTACGGGACACTTTCTACCGTACGGGACATCCCAGAAAACTGAAAATAATGGCGGTTAAAATCTCCACCGTGCGGTAGAAAAATTTCCACCGTACGGTACACACTTCTACCGTACGGTACATTTTGCCGCCTTTATTTTTACTTGATGACCAAGTTTTTCATTTGCAGGCCGAAGTGCTTGGCTTTCAAGCCAAGTTTGCTTGGTTTCCAAGCCGTTTTTGCTCTATAAATACCTCCTCCAAGCCATTAGACAAGACACAATTGTTTTGGAACAAAAAGAGAGAAAGAGATACATTTTTTTGGAGAAAGGCAGAAAACTGAAGAAAAAAACAGTTTTACAAAATCAAAAATAGCTTCAAAATGTTTTGAAAATCAACACTTGATTTTATTCTTCTTTCAAAACATCAAAAACTCCATTTTCTTTCCAAACCAAATTCAAAACCTTTGTTCCAAAGCAGCCCATACCCTCACGCCTTGCCATCACAGTGTATTAGGCGTACAAGTCTGCTCAAAAACACGCGTCGCAAAGCTTTGCAATTGTCGCAAATTTTCCAGAGAGGTTTTCATTCAAAAGGTACAAACTTTCTATTCTTGTATTCTGAGGGGAAACTACTAGGTATAGACTGGTTCCTCATACCAGCTCTGGGCCTAAATGGTTTAAGCATTGTAAGAAAATAAAATTGGAACCCCACATACTTCTACCGTAAGGTACACCTTATTGCCGTATGGCGGAGGCCCTCTAGGGGACATGTTTCGTTAAAACCTCTTTTTCCTGCTTTTGTTTCATTAAATCACATGCGTAGAGTATCCATTTCTGCTACATGAATTGAAACTATTTTATGCCATGCTAGATTACTGTATTAAAATTAATGAAGCATATTTGTCTTGCATTATGTTGTTCACATAACATGTAAGCATTCATGCCATTTTCATATTGTCATATGTTGGGTAAACATGGTGCAAAACTGCTAACCATGAAAAACAGAGCCTACGGGACAAACATCTACCGTACGGTAGTGTTTGCATGTAACAGATTTGGTGTTTATTATTTTATGTCGATATTCAAGCATGCCTATATCTTCTGCAATTAAATATTTATGTGTTATATCTATTTGTGTGGCCTAAAAAAGTTAAGCAATAAAATGATTTTAAATCCCACAAGTATTAGTAAAGACCGATTTATCGGGCGAGGGGGGTGCTTTTCTAAATAAAACCTTCCCCTCTCGTAACCTGGCTTCCGAATCCAATCTCTGGTTTATTTTTCAATTCAAATATCATTTTCAAGTTCCAGGTTTTCTCGGGTAACAAACCATTTTACAAAAACCCGAGTGGCGACTCTTCAATTTTTCAAAACGAGTGCACGACAGGGGATGGCCTCCGAAAAGGCCCATCTCGGGCTCAGGTAGCCCACACCAAGAAAAAGACTAAACATAAGTTAAGCACCAAGAGTAGACATGCACATATGTTAGCTCCAACCTCCCCTTCCCCCCTTTACTCTACATATAATCAATTTATTTATACTCAATGCAATGTGTTTATGCCTCTCAACTCTTCAAACCAAGGTTTTGAATACCATATCAGATATGGTACCGATTTTGTTATTGGTATGGTACGTACCGGTACCGAAGCAGTACCGGGTACTATTTCAGATTTGCCGTTATTTACAAATATGTGGCCGCTAGGGAAAAGACTTGTGAAATGCCCTATGACTCTAGTGCTCAACGGATAGGGAAAGACTTGTGAAATACCCTGTGACCCTATTCCGGATCGGCTTAGGGGAAAAGGTCCCAGGCACCATCCTATGGTGACTCTAAGTATGGTGTTGGATCCAACGGGCGAAGCCCTGAGAAAATATTTGGCATTTGGTAATTATGGTTCCCACTCCGGTTTATACTTCCATTATCATTGTTCGTCGTTTGGATATTATTGGACTCATTGTTTGGTATAATTATTTTGGTGATTCGATGATTGTTCATATCATTCATTAATCTGTTATTCAACTGGTGGATACTCTTTATTGAGCTGTTGATCATTTTGTTCAGTATTTGGTTTGCTGTTAGTATTCGTTGAACCATTTATCTCCCTTATTAGTTTGAAACCACTTCTTGGAACCCTCATTATCGTTTGTTCAAAAGTATGCCATTTTGTATTATCACCCTTAGCATGCTTAACTACTCACTGAGCCTGTCAGCTGACGGATTATTCCACATTTTTTTCAGGTTAGTGCATGGGGCATTATAGTGGACTCTGCGGCGTTGTCGGGACTTTGTGTGGACCTTTAGGGCGTCTGCATTTTTATTTCTTTTCTATTGTCAAACAGCTTCTGCACTTTTATTTATTGGCAATTCATTGTGGAATTTTGAGATTGGAAAATATGAGTTATTGTGTCATTTGCTTAAGAAAAATATTTTTAATTAGGCTTTGTGTCCCTTGATTGCTTCATGGTACACGGCCGGTCATGCTCCCGGATTTGGGGCGTGGCAATATATATATATAGTCCGTCTCCCATGAGGAAGTCTTCATTTTAGTTAAAATGCAGACCTCCCCATTTCTTCCATTTTCCGATTGAATTTCAATGATCCAAGCCGCTCAATGTGATCAAAATATGATTTTAAGAGTATCCACGAGAAATCGGCAAAAAAAAATGACTGGGAAGGGATTGATTTGAGCAGTTTTTATATTAACCGTTCAATAAAAAAATGTTCCAAACTTTTCGGATGAAGCCATTCCTGGTCATTTTTATTGTTGATTTCTCGTGAGTACCCTTAAAATCATGTTCTGAACACATTGAGCAGCTCAAATCATCGAAATTTGATTGAGAAAGGGGGTCTGTATTTTAACAAAAATGAGGACCCCCTCATGGGAGACACGCTGTGTATATATGGTTTTATGCACTTTAATAAGAAGGCAAAACAATAGAAATGTGAAAGACTAGAGAGAGAGACGTGGGGCAGGGAGAACTTATTCTTATGAATTAAGTGATGGGTTTCTCTAGTGGCAATGGCTTTTCAAAAGGGTGGTGTTCGGCCGTGGCATGAACACTTAAATCTCCGAAGGTACCCAAGCCAGGAAGTATATAAAATGCTTTAAATCTCTGGAGTATTCCTATGGCATGTTTTGTATTCTGCTCGATCGTTATGCTATTTATTGAATCATCTGAATTCATTGTTGGAGCTGAGTTATGTGTTTTATATTGGGGCTGGGTGCTGTGAAACTGTTTAGTAAGTGATCGAGTGAGGTTGTCTACTGTGCTAACGGCCTAAGAAGCCTCATTATAGGCTGGGTGTGACAAGTGTGGCCGGTCACTGGTCATATATTGAGGATGACCTGATACGAGGTCGTATTATGTGGCTTGTTATTGACTATGTGTCGCTAATTGGTTGGTTTCATTTATTGTGAACATATCTATTTTTGTCGTATGTATACTTCCTGGGGGTTTATGTTGCAGGTTGGCTGCTGGCGCATGGACTGCGGCGCGGGATGAGCGTTTGGAGTTTAGGCTCAATAGATTCTTTAAATTATTTTAAACACTGTTGTAAAATTGTAGAAGATATTCTTTCTGAAGTAAATGATTACAAATCTGTTACTTTGCGTTGTGCAGCTTGAGGATCCGGCTCGTCACAATAGACCCACCATAGTTCGTAGTTCATCCTCCATTGTTCATTACACATTAACAAATGGCATATAATATACGACGAGAAAATTCTGCCACTTCAAAAAAAGTGGGTAAAGTAGCACTCTTTTTTATAATGGTACTAAACCCACTTCAAAAAGGCACTATGTATCCCACTAAAGGCCCGATTGGATGCCGTATGTGTTTTGGATGTATTATTTATGAATGGGTGATAAGATAGTAAGGGGTATTAGTTAAGAAGGGAGAGCCCACATTGATTTGATATTTGTGGGCAGCGTGCCCTTTTTCCTTGGGGGAAGAAGGATTTCGTTCCCTTCCCCAAAGAAAGTGCCGGTTCGCAGGAGCGCTTTAAGCTGGATGACAAGCGCTGGCGAAAAATACAGAATCACCACTCGGGTTTGAAGGTCCGACACCCAAGGAACCTTATTTCGAAGCACTTGTCGCGCTGTTGATTTGAAAAGTTAAGGAACCAGTCCGTCATAACCATATCTGGGTTCGGGAGCCAGGTTACGAGAGGGGAAGAGTTTTATGGCACCCCTCTGGCCCAATCCGGAGATCGGTCTCTACTTAGGCATTTGCGAAAACATTTATTTGCGATTCTGTTTGATTAATCAATTCTTGAGCCAATTAGGGCGGGGGAACAGCTAATCGGGGATTAAAACTGTAATAGTTTGCAGGATGTGAATGATAGCATGGATGAGCAGTTAGTATAGAATGATAACAGACTGCTGTGGGAGTTTAAACAAACTGGAAGGCCCCTGTTTTGGAGTGATGTGCACAGGAAGAAACCAACATGCACTGAACAAGTCACTGCATGTTGTTCACTCCTACGCACACAACTCTAAGACACGCGCGCACCGGTGAGCTCAAACCCACAGCTCTTATTCTCAAACCCTCTGGGCTCTGGAAGGATCAGTGCACACCCAGGACAAACCAAGCAGTTCATATAGCAGCATAATATACAGTTCTAAGCAATGTTAAAGGCTAAAAAGCCTTACAAATGAATAAAGCACCCCATAAACAGTGTGGGGACAGAATAACAGCCTAAATCCAAGTTACCCGTGCAAGACCACTCACTGGTCAGAGGCAAACTATCGCGCGATAGAGTCACTCTGTTGCGCGATGGAGTCACTCTGTTGCGCGATGGTCTGAGTCTTTTAACCAGTGTTTGGTTTACAGATTTCTGGGTTCTGGAATAGGTCCAGAATGATCCCAGGGGTACTCCATAATAGCAGAAATGCAAATTAACTTCAGCTAACAGTTTATACTAAAGAAAGCGGTAAACCGGTTTTTAGCATGCTCAACAGTGATCTATATGAAAGGAAAATACATAAAACAGTAGGAAACCAATCCCCACACGGTCCATCGCGCACAGCAACGAAGTGTCGCGCGCGAGAGTGGGATCAGAACAGGAAACAGTAGGTAGCTATACCTAAATTGAGTTTGAAAAGACTTGAACTTTGAGATTTGAGGATTGATTGAGTGGTTGGATGTTTGATAATGGAGGAGAAAGAGCAAGCTATGCTCTTGAGATTTGTAACCTTTTGAAATTCTTGAACCCTTTGAAAGAGAAACAAATGGGATATATATAGGGAGTGAAGGAGGTGAATCTGGTTGGAAACAAAGGAGTTCAGTCAGTCCACGAGGCCTGGCTGAAGTTGCATTGGTGGCCAACTGTCCTTCTCAAGAAAGGTTGGTGGTAGGTTGGATCGTCGCGCGATGGAGTCACTCTGTTGCGCGATGGTCAACGGTCAAACTTTGATTGTTGACCACCACCTGGCAGGTTGACCGTCGCATGAGGGACTGGGAGCAGCGCGCGATAGTAGGGTTTTTGGCCTTTAGAAGTGGCTTAGGATTGGTTCAAAGGTTTTTCAAACACTCAAAGCTCAAGCACTTAACATTCCCGGGGTGTTCTTGACCCGTTTCATCATCGGGGAATCAGAAACTGTAAGTAAACTAATCTGGAAGCCCAGATTGGGGTGTTTACAGTATTTATAGAGGGTGTATTAAAAAGTAGATTGTTTAGATGATGTATTAGAGAAGGAGGATAAAATAATACTTGGTTTGGATGGAGGATAAATTGGGTGTATAAAAAAGGGTGTAGATTGTAAAAAGTTATCAAATGACTCTTTTGCCCTTGCGCAGTATTAAAATAGATTATTCATTAGATTAAATATATTATTACAAAATCCAATAAAATTAATTACTTTATCACAATTAAGCAATAATAATTTCATTTACTAATAATTTTATAATTTTGAAAAAACTAAATTTTGGGTTTTTAAATTGTTTTATGATCTATTTTATTTATTGAATATTTAGTTTTGTACACAACAAAATAGGAGTAAAAAAAAGACAAATAAAAAGGGTCAAATTTTAGTTTTGTACAAAAGAAAATACAAATTAAAATAGGAGCACACAGTTTCTACCAAACCCACCCACCCCCTGTCTCTCTTCTTCTCTAACTGCAAAACCCACCCACTTTCCCCATGGACAACCGACAAATTTCCTCTGACTACAAAACCCAACCAACCTCCCATGTCTGGCCGGCAAATTTCGAACGAGCAAATCCACACCGTCGATGGGCAAATTTCGAACGGCAATGGTACTTCTCTCTCTCTCTCTCTCTCTCTCTCTCTCTCTCTCTCTCTCTCTCTCTCTACTGTAAGTGATAACTCCGGCCATAATTTTTTTCCTCTCTCTCTATTTTCCATTTTTTCCGTTCTATGCATGTACAAAGAGGAGATGAAGAGGGGGGATTAGGGAGGGCAGAAATGGCAAGATTTCACCTCTATTGCCCCAGATTAGTTATGGCTACCTCTGGAGGTGGCCATAAATTAGTACCCTCTGGCCTGTGTTAACAAAGAAGGGGAGAAATGAATACAGGAGCTCTTAATCTTGCCAAACGGTGGAGTAAAGAACCAATACACCCGGATTGCGAAATACACCCGATGGATACAGCATCCAATCGGGCCCTAAATGGGACCATACACAAGACCGCTAAGGATGGCCTCCATACATAGTTGTCTCTCCTCAGGCTTCGTGCCATAGAATATTCCTCTTGACAGATTATGACACTTAACTTGAACTTCTCCGTCAAGGTAATATGAAGCTTTGATAGCTCATCTTGCACCATCATTCGTCGGGCGGATAGCTCTTTGTCATACCCAAATGAATTGACCATCTTTTCCATATGGCACGAGCTCATCTTCATCCAATTCTCCATGCTCGCATGGATGGACGACTCCTCTTCACCCATTCTTGTCCCCTTCTTCCCCTTTTTAGCTCCACCATTGGCCTGCGGCGTTGAGCTACGGGGAGTGGACGTGGGGAGTGACCTATGAAGTGTGAATGTCTGAGGTGTGGGAGTTACAGGAGTTGTGCACTATAGTCTTCACCGAATAGACCATCATAGAAATCATTTGATTGATTTCCTAAAGTTGGTGGGACAATATCCGGGCGCGACATTTTCGACAAATCTTTCGCTCCCTGACCCGTAGCCCTATCCTTTCCAAATATGATTTCTCAATTATTGAAGTACGGAAAGGACTTCCCGTACATACCAGAAGCCTTTGTAGGATGGGCCTACACAAATATTAGAATTTAGTAGGAGTTCTCATGCCTTTGTATTGAATTAAAGCATTGGAATTCACAATTAGAAGTTACCTTTTCATACTCGTCTCACACGTCTTTGTCCATGGAGATGCGTTTGTTCACATCATCCCACCCGAAGCCACTAAGGCCAACAATTGTAGCCCATATTTGTTTCCACCACTTGACCTTGGAGTCAATGTGGGGGTGAGCCTTAAGGTTGCTCCCCAGTAACACCTTTTCTAACTCTTTCTCTAAGTGGGTGAAAAACCCTATTTTGAACCCATTCTCGGCCCTCCACTTGTCCCCTATGTCATTGAGCATGCACTTCATTAGCGCATCCTCTTCCTTACCCCTTCAAGTCCTACGTTTTGCTTTGTAGGCACTTCTATTACTGCCACTTCGTTAGTATCCATTGCTGCAAATGCATTTAAATTGTGCAAGGAATGTTAAAAGTAAGACCGCAAACTTTAAGTAATACACGGGGAAATACAATAGTACGTTACAAGTTGTTCAAACACAAATGTTACCAAGAAGTTACAAATAGTACAATTACAATGTCAACACAAATTCATAAAACTAAGTTTTTCAAGGTCAAATATTTAGCTATATTCCCCCACCAGTGGCTAACAAATGGTTATACATGGCGGCAGCTAGAGCATCCCTCCTCATGGTCCACTCATTTGGAAGTCTCTACGGCAGCAATGTGATCATCAACGGGGATATCATTCACGTGTTCTCGTTCCCACGTGTCGTACTCTTGTTCAATGGGATCGCTGGGCATCTCTCTTAATTAGGTTATGTTGAAGATAACATGCTAACACGATACTGCATTGAGTCCTTATGGGGTAGTAGGAAGCATATCTCAAAATTACAAACTGCATCTTGAGAACCCTAAAGCTTCTCTCAATGACATTCCTAGCGACAGAGTGCTTCATGTTGAAGTACTCTTCTTTACTTGTTGGCATATGACCTTGCCTCCAAATGTTAATGTGATACCGTTGGCCACGGTATGGTGCTAGAAAACTGTTCCCATTTGTGTAACTAGCATCAACAAGGTAATAATGTCATGCAACCAATGGAAGATAACACAATCACTACAGACACATTCACTATGGGTGGATAATTGTAATGGAGTGAAAGGAAACATTAACTTTGAATATGGAACTATAAACACCCCAATCTGGACTTTTCAGATTAGTTTACTTTCGATTTTTGATTCCCCGATGATGAAACGGATCAAGAACATCCCAGGAATGGTTAGTGGTTGAGCTTTAAGTGTTTTGAAACCCCAATAAACTTTCCAGAACCCTACTGGCATGCGCTGGTTGAGAACCAGTGCGCGCAGGTCAAAGTGCTAGGTGTTGGTCAAATGGTCCTAATTGAACGTTGACCAACGTGTGATCATTTGGACTTGTGCACGCACGTCCATGGCCCGCGCGCTAGTTAAAGTTGCAACCGACCTTATACTTTTCATTTCTGGAAGGTTTCCATTAATGGAAGGTTTCTAGAAGGTTTTTAATGGAGGGTGTTTACCCTATAAAGAAACACACACCCCCTATAAAGAAACACACACCCCCCCCCCACCCCCCATCTTTCAATAATCAATAGAAAGGTTAGAGAAAAAAAAAAAGGTTACAAGTATACACACTTTCCATAAAACAACCCTTAAGCTCAAGCTCAAACACCTCTCAAACCCAAAGACCAAAGGTATAACACCTTTGTACAACTCTCTGTTCTGGTCCCTGAGGGGGGCTAACAAGGTCAAGGCTGGTAATCTGTACCAAGCCCTGGCCCAAAAGCTAGCAAGATTTCAAAAATCGTCATAGCAAGAACCAGCGTGCGCCAGTCCATCGTACGCTTGCGCCACTCTGTGGCTGCACCTGCAAGATAGCGTGGGGTTTGGTGCCTTGTTATTTTATGTTCTCATTTTTATATACCTCACTGCGAGCATGATAAAAACCAGTTTATTGCTTTCCTTTGATAAAACTACTAGTTATATTTCAATAGTCATATCTGTTGCTATGGAATACCCTTGGGGTCTTTCTGAACATGTCTCAGAACCCAAAAAATGTAAAACCAAACGCTGGTCAAAGGGCGCGAACATGCGTGCTGCAGTGGTTTACCTGCGCACGCAGGTCCTTTCTTGACCAGTGGCTAGCCTTGCATTGAGTAGCTAAGCCTTGGCCTCTGTTTTATCCCCACACTATTTATGGGATGTTCTGTTCATTTTGTGGCCTTATAGCCTATTTAAACTGCTTATAACTATATATAAACTGTCATATGAATTGTTTGATTTGTCCTAGGTGTGCACTGGTCATTTCCAGAGCCCAAAGGGTTGAAAATAAAAGCTGTGGGCTTTA
Source organism: Rhododendron kiyosumense (assembly GCA_019656275.1). Classification (NCBI taxonomy): domain Eukaryota; kingdom Viridiplantae; phylum Streptophyta; class Magnoliopsida; order Ericales; family Ericaceae; genus Rhododendron; species Rhododendron kiyosumense. The sequence continues at coordinate 498,575 of BPLS01000134.1, forward strand.
AGCTCACAGGTGCACGCGGGTCTTAAGGTGGCGCACGCTGGTTTGATTAGCATGCAGTGACTTGGTTAGTGCATGCTAGTTTCTTCCTACGCATGTTATGTCCCGAATAGTGGCCTTCTAGTCTGTTTAAATTCCCACAGGAGTCTGTTTTCATCCTATACTAACTATTTCAATAAGCGAGCATGCCATCTATCACATCTTGCCAACATGTTATAGTTTTAATTCTTTAAAACTGTTCCCCCGCCCTAAATTGGCTAAAAATTGATTAATGAGAGAGAATCACAAACGTTTTATAAACGCCCGAGTAGAGACCGATCTTTGAATTGGGCGAGAAGGATGCCTTAAAACCCTTCCCGTCTGTTAACCTGGTTCCCGAACCTCAGATATCAAGGTGACGATAGACCAGTCTACACCTTTTCAAAATCAAACAATGTGGAAAAACATTTCAAGTTCGGTTTCTTGTGTGGCGGACCTTTAAATCTAAGTGCCGACTCTGAATTGAGCGTTTCGCAGCGTTTTAAAAAAGGGCTCACCCGCATTATCACGATCAATTTTTGGGGCGTGTGCCCATAGGAACATACAATGGGAGACTTTGAGACCAGTAGGTCTGTCCATGGCAATCCGAAGGAATCTAGAGTCAGTGGCCGACGCTTCCCAACCAGAAAGGACATAGATAAATTCAAGGTCCCAAGTACAAACACCTAAAACATTTGTAGCAATCTCATCCTTCCTTGACCTATATCAAGGCCTGTCAGCGGCCAGAGGATTAACTGGCATGTAAGTCCCATCCAATGCCCCAAGACAATTCTAACAAATGTGGAGAAGAGTATTAAAGGTAAGTAAATATGAGCGACTACAGGAAATCTTTACAATGGAAGAAGTAGGAACAATTAAGTACAAGTGTGCCTGAAACCAACTCCTACGACTATCTTGGTAGTTAACAGGTACAGGCTCGGACGTTATTAGAAGCATGTTGTAAAGGTGCAAGACAGCTTAGAGTACAGCATTGAAATGCCTACTTATTGTCTCGGTAGATCTCCAAAACTCAAATTTCGTACGCCTCTGCTTGGTATGGTGAGAAAGGACCCACAAAAATATTGCTACCATCACCTCAAGACATACGTTGCGTGAGTCCCCTAACCCAACACCTCGGACTATACAACACAATCTCAAAAAAATATGCCTATTCACCCTTAATTGGTTGTGGCAATCGACGTCATTACCCTTAATAAAGCCTATTGATTTTGTTTACGTGCGTCTAGTAAAAGTTTGGATTCGGAGACAACTCGGGATGAAGATGGCAAGCCGTGGATGTGATAAATAAGTAGAGGTGAAAAATACCCATTGCAACGCCCTCTTGCTCTTCTCTTCTCCTTATTTGTTTTCTATATAATCTTGGCATCCTAAAAAACGCTAACAAGGATTTCATCGATTCAACTTTGTTCATCAAATGAATTAGCCAAATGTAATGTGAAATGTAAAAAATTTCAATTTTGGGATTTGTATGCATAGGCAAGCGTCCTTAATGAACAAAATCAACAGAAAATAATGGACTCAAAGCGCACACAAAAATCAACACAAATTCGAAAAATGAAGAAATGAACACAAATTCGTGAACTCAGCAAGCGGTTCCATATTTTGGTGCCAAAAAATGCCTATGGACTCGCAGAAAACAGTCCAAAAATTGACACAAAAAATGCACAAAACACCAAAAACTATAAATCCATGAGTTTTTAAGTAGGGTTTCATAATCTTGATCCATAATCGCACAATCACAGTTTTTAGTAGGGTTTCGTAGTCTTAAACAAAAAATCTCACAAAACAGTGAAACGACAACAAATCCATGGAGTTAACACAACCAAATCGCGTGTAGGAGGGAGATAACGAAAACCCAAGCATCAATGGACTCGAATATCAACCAAAACCAGTGATTCGAAGCCGTACCTCAGTTAATCGAAGAACAAATTGATTGCACCCTCCAAATCGCCACAAAACCCCAGTTCTCTGCTTGAAAATGAACCAAAACCAGAGGTAGCGACTAACATGGAAGCTGGGGTGGGGGACGGGGATTACCAAGGGTGCAATCGACAGATTTCAAGGGGGATTAAGGGGATAAGTTTTGGACACCCCAAGCCCTAGCCGAAAATTATCCCCCCTCGGGCGGTCTTCAACAGTACTACACAAGAGGGGATAAACGAAAACCCTTACAAATTTCGGTTCCCAAACCAGGGAATAACCATGGGCACACGTGCTTATAGGGGGAAAAGGTTAAACCGCCTCAAAAGCCCTCATCCAAACGAGCCCTTAGAGTTCAATAACAGTCCCTTTGGATGGAGGGGTTTCATGAGAAAAGAAATAAAAAAGTTATGATTTCTTGTGAAATATTTCATTTGGATTGAACATTTTTGTGAAAAATGAAGAGAAAAATACAAAAATATTTTGATTGACGATTTTTCTTTCTCTTCAAAACTCACAACAAAAAATGGTGAGATTTGATAAGAAATGGGCCAAAATATTATCTCTCCCCTCTCAGCTTACAAACGAGCAGTGTATACTTAGGAGCGCTCTCTCTCTCTCTCTCTCTCTCTCTCTCTCTCTCTGCGTTGATCAGCAGGATGGCGACCACCATCTCTCGCAGACTCACCTCAAAGCTCCTCAAACCCCGTCACTCTTCCTCTCTCTCCTCCCCCTCCGCCTACATCTCCCATACCTCTCAACCTCTAAACCCCAGCCCAATCTCACACAAACCCCCACAACAAAACCTCTCTACCCCCACTTCAAATCTCTTCCCTTTCACCTTTGTCAGATCCCAATCCTCAGAACATCCAAAACCCATCAACCTCAATCACTTCCCGATCAGATCATACACGATTTCAAGTCCCACATCCCCAACCTACCGTAACCCTATAAACCCCAGAAAGCATTTCTCGACCTCTGATTCATCAAGTGACAAAGAACCCACAAGCCCCAGTCCATACCCAAGTCAAAACCCTGAATTCAAGCACCAAGAAATAGAGGGTCCCACAGTAGAGCGAGATGTGTCAGCTCTAGCCAATGAAACGAGAGATGTTCTCCAATCGATGATGAAGACCATCGGTAGCTTGAGCAAGGCGTTGGCTGTTCTGGGTCTGGTCCAGCTTGGTTTGGGGGCTTGGATTTCATACGTTACGAGGTCTTCCCCGTTCACGGAGGTTTCGGTTCAAGGTTTCTTGGCGTTTGGGTTCCCTTTTTCGGTGGCGTTTTTGTTGAGGCAGTCGCTGAAGCACATGTACTTCTTCAAGAAGATGGAGGAGATGGGTAGGTTGCAGATTCTCACGCTGACCCTTCAGATTGCTAAGAACTTGAATTTGCTTTTCGTAAGGGTTCGCGGCGTCTCATACTTGTGTATTGCTGGAGCTTCTATTGGGTTGGTATACAGCGCATTGGCAAGGTTAACTTAGATCACACCCTTTTTCCCTGTCGCATTTTTGTTTAATTTGGTATTTTGGTGGGATTTTGTTTGTTTACATGTTATCTATCTGTATTCATAAGTCATATGGAAAGATAGTATTGTTGAAGTGTTTTCATATGAATTTCTTCTAGTGGAGAACCATCTGATATGTAGTAGTGGGACAAAATATGAGGTCGGAAGCTTTCGGCTGAACTTAATGCGGCAATTTGTATTGGGAGAAAGCGTTTTCAATCAATTGCTTACACGCATAATTCTTTTGCTCTAGTTTTGTTTGGAACAAAACGATGTCTCCATTAATTAGACAAGATCCTATTGGTCTTTGTGTTCTGGTTAACATTTTGGCAATCACCCCATTGGTGCCTACTGCCAATCTTAATGGCTACTTTCTTTAGTTGAATGAGTTGTTACTTGAATTTTGGTTTACCAACTTCTGTAAGCGAGACTGACGGACAGACAGACCGTGATTGCAAGCTGAGGTCGGTGGTTGAAGAGGTAGTGTGTTTAGCTCTGCTATATTATCACATGGGAAGTATAAGATGACTCTATCAATTACGATAGACCATTTGATTAGGTTAATCCATTACCATATGTTTCTGTTGTGATTTGTGAATATTAATGGGGTCTAGTATTTCACGGACTCCTCAATTCTCTGTCAAACATGCACCTACTGGATATAGCAAATGCACATATATGGGATATTTCTCCGACCTGCAGACTCAATTTAGAGGCAGGTGCTTTATTTTGCTACAATATTTTAAGAAAATACTTACGTTCGAATAAGCTAAAAGAAAATTTCTGTTGTCCCTCTCCTATGGAAAATGAAAATCATTCTCTCCCAACACAGGATAGACTATAATTGCTATTTTGTAGACTTTGTTTGTTAATAGCTATTGTCAATATCAAAGTATTTTGCGAGATATGATACATTTAATAGTGAATCTACATACCCATATCCAACCATTGGATGCATATCACTATGTCCTATACTTAACAATTGAGTGTTCTTAGACCAATGGAGACAGACCTGCACCCGGTGCTCGTACTTTAGTCGACGTAAGATGGCTAGAGTGAGTCTTTGGTTAGATTTTATAATGTTGTTTGTTCGAAAGGAGAGGCTGCGGTTTCAACCAAAGTTTGGTTGTGAAGCGGAAATTGTAATGCTACTAATGCATTTTAGCTCTGCAACATATGATATGAGATGCCCCATACAACAATACTGTTCAGTTTAGAGGGTGAGTGTAGACAAAACCAATAGCCTTGTATCACTGCCGTTAAATTCTGTTAATGATCCTTCTTAACTCTTGGACATTGCTTTCATGTATAGTATGGCATGCTGCCAGCAACAATCAGGAAGGCCCAAATAGTTTTGGTACAATCGGTAGGCTGTAGTTTTTATTCACCTCTGTGTGGTTCAGTCCTTTGCTTTTAATTACTTGGATTATCAGTGCTATAGCAAATAGAAATAACTGTATCAGTCATATTGTGGCTTGGCGCCTTTTCCTTGTGGAGGCCTTTCTGGTAGTACCTTTACATATCAGCTGCAGATGTTTAGCATCAACTACTTCCTTTCATCTACCAGTCTTGCCTGTTATATTGGATCTTTGATCTGAAGTCAAAATACCATTAATATTTGTTTGGCTATCACTGTTTGAGATTACGGTCAAATTTTTTTGGCTTAGTGCATCAATCCAATTAATGAACCTATATGATTTTGAAACCCTGATAGCTTGATCCGCCCTCATATTGCATAGAAAAGATTATTACCACTGCACTTTTATCTCGCTTAAGGAATGCATGAAGATGGACTTCGTCAATGCTTTCAGTTTAGGTTGGCCTTAGATAGTACTTTGGCCAATGGCGATGCAGTCTCAAAGTACATTCTTAGGTGCTGTTTGGGTGTGCCTACGAGCAACCCATGTCTGGTCAATGGCATCATGATGCCATGGGATTGTCTGCAGCTCAATTTCATGTATGCCTTTCCTTTTTTCAGATTCGTGGCTCGAGAATTGGGCCAATGTGATCTGTTTCATGTTTATATAATTTATATCCATGCAAGTATCTGTTGAAGTTCACATTAACGTTCCGACTCTTTTTTGTTACTTCACAACCTCTAGTTGCAGCCTCTGGCCTTGCCTCCTAAATTAACCTATCATCATAGATGAAGCTTGTCTCTCTTACCACCCTGTTCTAGATATTCTCCTCTCTATACCACTTTGTTTTTCGTAGTTGTGTCTGAGGGCCAGGACTAGGGATTTTCTTGAATCACCCCCGTGAGATAGAAGGTTGTGCATACCGATGCTCTGAACTATCAATGAAGTATGATAATGTGCACATAAATTGATTTGGGTCTCTAGGCCTACCCTCTCTAATGCCATTTGGCTTTGATTTGGGGCCATAGTTCTACAACAAAACGTCCCTGTAGCTCCTCGGTTCTTGGAGGTTTAGGGGGGCCACTATTTTAATGGTACTCTGAGAGTAGCCACTTTATGCATATATTGCTAAAGGTTAGGTCTGTCTCCAATCATCCCCGCCCATACCCCCAATGATTGGGGACTAGATGGGTTATGTTATGTTATTGTTGTTGTTGTTGTTGTTGTTGTTGCCCCATGAGATAGAAATACCTTCAAGCAAGTGGCGTACAGAATTACGAACTCATACTCTGCTGGATTCGGCGGATAATGTTCCCTGAAAATTATTTTATGTACTTTTGAGTCTTTAGTGTGCCGAAAAATTAATATGCCACCTCTGCCACTACTACCTACCACCATCACTACAATAGCCACTAAGCATCTCCAATCCAATACTCTATTTAAGAGTATCAAAATACTCTATTTTATTCATAAAGTGATTTCAGAGGAAATCACTATTCCTATTTACTCCAACCACAAAGCCTCTTTTTTTCCCTCTAAAATCATTTTACGAAAAAAAAACCCTTTTTTTATACTCTCATAAGGATATGGTTGGTATAAAAATTTAGTAAAAAAAGCTTACAAGGACAAAAATGTCTTTTAAAAAGGTGAATAGTGTTATGGAGATCATCCTGTATATTTTCTCTTACCCTCTAAATATAGAGGATCAAAATCCAATACTCTCAAATGGAGGAGGGTTGAGAGGATGGGTTGGAATGCTTTGATACTCTCAAATAGAGATAGAGAGTATGGGTAGGAGATGCTTAAGACCTTCAAATTTAGGGGTTCTAATAGAACAAATTTGTTATTGTTTTAGAAAAAGACATTTCGCAGAAACATATTGTGCTATGTTGGAAGTAGAAAGCATTTATCATAGCGCGAAGCTTTGATGTCCAAAACCGAAAGTTTTTGGCTAATAGTTAGCGCATGGCTCTCCAGATCAAAAAAAGTTAGCGCATGGCTCTGAAGCTGCTGGGAATAATCTGCCTCTACCGTTGATCTTTTACCCCTCTTTTCCCGAATTAAGTAGAGAGCTCTGAAACAAGCTTTGGCTTCTGCCATTCAAAATTGAAGGAACAGAGAGAAATTTGAAGCCATGCTCTATGTGCAAGAAATATACTATCTTAACACTGAATATTAATGTTGAGGCCTCACCAACTTCGGTCATACTCTAGCAACAATCTGGGCTCTGAAAAGTATCCCTAGTGGTCTGCGAAATATTTTGCCAAGGTCATTTGTTTTTGCTTTCAGGTTTTGAAGTTGTGCACCAACGGGTTGCCAAGTTGCTAGCCATACGAATTTGGCCATTGGCTCAAATTTTGATGAAGTCCATTTTTTCGCACATCATCTAGAATGGCTGTGATCAAGAATTAATTTTGAGGGCTAGAATGATAATTGAGGGGAAAAAAGAAAGGCTAAGTTAGAGGACAATGTTTATCAAAAAGTGCCAAAAATCACTGTAGCATGGGGAAAATGATAAAATGGCACTGCAGGCAAAAAAAATTAGGTTGGCTGTGGTAATTTGACTAAAATTATTCGTGATGCTCTCAATTGTGGCATTGCATGTCATGAATTGTGGAGTCTGATTGTAAAATTCATTTACGGTTCGTTTTGAAATCTCTGACTTACATGAAGAAAATCTCACAGTACACAACTCAAAAACGGTTTTATAATTTTTTTATTTTTTTTTTGGTAAGTAAATTTTATATAACACCAAAAAGCATGAAGCTACAAAATCTCAGAGGCATACCCCCGGACCCGGTAACAACTTATATAAAAGAAGAGCTAACAGCAAAACGCTCAAGAAAAGAAAGGAATCTAAAAAACTATGCACAATTTTTGAAGAGGAAAATTTTTGAGCTAGGAGCCAACTGTTGCCTAATCCTCTATTTTCCGCCGTGAGCTTCACAGAGGTCCAACAAGTAACTCAACTTGGCCCTTATAGCTTCCAAGATCACCCCAGCACACTCAGCCTCAGACCTTGATTTACCTTGAAAGATTCGAAGGTTGCGTCCCCCCCAAAGGAAACAGATGGATGCATTCTCGAAACCTTCCCATTTCAGTGAAGCGCAATCAAAATATGGTTTTTGGGGATGGAATTTGTGGCGTCAACCTATAGGGTTGATCATTTTTCTAATTTCTTTCTTAGCCGAGTGTGGAGAATATCATCCTCTGTCATAATATGATCAATAATTCCAAAATACGAGTTTGTTTTGCAGCTGCAATGTGTTGTGGGTTTGGGAGTTTCGACGAAAACCGAGTTTTCTGTTTTGGGCTCGCTTCAAGCCCTATTTCTATATCTACTACATTATAAGGGGATGATGATGATGATGGAGAAGACTCGAATATTTGAGCTTAATTGGTGTTGGCTCAGGATGATTTCAACTTCTCAGTAAACTCTTGGAAAAAAACAGAAATGATTCTCACACCGAGAATTTTGCACATATCTTGCACATACATTTATGTGGGACCCATATCGGGGTCCCACAAAATGATCCGAACCGCTTATCTTTTTCAAAATATTTTTTGGAGGATTCTTGTAAAAAATCAACTCCAACAGATATCAGTAAGGGCTTTCTCAGGAATCGTAGAGCGAATCATTCTGTTTTACCCTACGAATTCTGGGAATGCCCTTACCGATATCCATTGGAGCTGATTTTTTCCAGGAACCCTCCAAAAAATATTTTAAAAAAAATAAGCGGTTTGGATCATTTTGTGGGACTCCGATATGGACCCCACAAAAATGTATGTGCAAGATGTGTAAAATTATCTGTGCAAGTAGCACAGTTCGCATTTTTCTTGAAATAATTTAAAGAAGAGGTAGGACACATTACACAAGCTCGTCTCAAATCGCAAAACTTGAAACTAAAACAGTATAAATTCATAACCTGCATCAGCATAATGTAATTTTTATCTGCCTTTTATCAATATAGCTGCATCAGTTTGTTCTCTTAAAACCAGACACCGGAGATATCACCAATGTAGTGAGTGGTGGATGAGAGGATCCACCAATTTTGTGATAAGAGGCATTAAGAGCAGTGAGAGAGATCTTTTGTCCACTGCATTCACAATCTGTCTGTAAACGTTGAATCTCCCATTGATTACAAAAACTATAAAAAGATGCAACAAAGACAAACCGTATAGACCAGACTATGGGTGATTCCAAGCATGGCTTAAAACCAGGTAAAAGGGAAACCCGGCCAGAGTCCCCAAGAAGACAAATATCACGAGTGCAAATACAGAATGGATCGAATTACATATTATTGGACCGAAATGCAGTAAATTGAGTATATAAACTCGTACAAACAACATGACAATCTACGCAAATAATACTCTGTACACAAACATGTTAAAAGATACCCGGCAAAATACATCTACCAAAACTATTTTGATTTCTTTCTCATTTTATGCTTTTTTGCATTTTTTTAATTATTTAAAAGATACATGAAACATAAATAATTTGTCCATCCCCTATTCACATCTTTCAGACAGCAGAAAATACCTGAAACCACTTGATCCAAATAACTGACAGTATCCCCTTTCCAATTGCTCTAAATAAGACCAAAGAAAAACATACCAAAAGAAAAGAAAGAAAGAAGAAAAGAACTGGAAGAGTGAGAAACCCTTAAAGATCAATCCTTCTTTTGAGCTCTCATACCCCTATAGATAACACATCCCCACCAGCAATGCAAAGAAGAACAATACCCCAAAGACAATCGATGATCCGTTCAATTTCAGCTCTCTTTGAATGACTTGCAATTTGTGCAGTTGTAGTTGGGAGACTGGCAAAAAAGGATAATTTAGTGAATTAGGAAGCAGCAGAACTCCCATTTGCTTTAGGCTCTGGCCGGACATAGGTGAGACTTCTGGCGGTAGGAGAGGGAACGCTACTGGTAATGGAGGCGGTGGCACCACTCTCATCCCTCTTCCACTGCAAACTCCTAGCACCAGGTTTGATTGGGGGCCGACCTCTATATATGCTAGGAACCCCTCTTGGAAAAGCAACTCTCCCAAATCTTGGGGGAGCAAACATTGATCCACGCATAACTCGAGGCCATGTCATCACAGGTGCAGCTTCTTGATGGGCGGAGCTTTTCCTAATAACCTGCAATCGAAATACTATCAGATCTTTCAATGTGGAGAAAACAAAACCAAAATCCAAAAGTATGGACCAAATTTTGTATTAACATTCAGAAAAGACAAAAATAAGTCACGAATTATGGTTCCTCTTATCGAGACAAATTGGATAATGATACGACCGAGAACAAAACTGAAAACAAATTCAGAAAAGACGAAAGTATGCCAAAAAAAAGTCACCTTTAACAGTTAGGCCAAACAAGCAAAAAATAATATCGTCAAAAGCCCGTGTCAGATAATCGACATCTGGCATAGGGGTAGATGTATCCAGCAGCTGAAATTCATCCAGCAGAGTATGTCTGGAAATCTAAGCTGAGCATATATATCTACATCTACTAAAAAATACATGTCGTATACTTTCTCTCAACTAGTGGACATTTACTTCATCAAACAAAGGACATGTACATTATCAAACAAACTAATGACACGATTTTGTGTTTCTCTGCTTTTTTCACTTATTCATTCTTGAGTCAAGCAAAAGCCTTCAAACAGAAAATACCACTTTTCCAGTGTGTACCTTTAGAAACAGTAATGGCCTTATGACAGTTTGTTACCATAATTAATGGATGAGAAAATAAGTTCTTATCGAATGCTGGAAGACTCTAGCATATCAAATCAGTATTGTTCATCATACTAGTCTACTGGCCGGTGGCCGCTTTATACTTCCTATCCCTGTAATTTTGCCAATGTTCTAAAACAAGAAATTAATCGGTGATTGATCGGCGATAAGTCGCTGGCGGGGCCTATCCGATAAGGTCTGACTAACGATTAATGGCTGATTACTAATTAATATGCACCGATTAATCGCTCGAAGGTGGCCAGCGGCCCGACTAGCGCCTAACAACTTTTAGAACATTGAATTTTGCCATTGAGAAACTCTAAATTTCCAATTTACTTGCACAGAATTCTACTCTCATTCTAGCAAAGTTGGCTGAGGAGCTATCTTTTTACCAAAAAAAGGTGGCCTATGCCTAAGACGGATAAAAAATTGGAATTATGCATCTTTTCTCAGGCAAACTTGGTTCATTTGCTCTAGGCATCTCATTTTGTTCAATGGTACTACATGTACCTATTTAAAGACAACTGCTTTTGGAACTTGAAAAATCCATCTAACTGCTTATGGACTTGGAAGCTCCTTAATCTCAGACCGATGGCCAGGCCCTTTGTTAAGCACATTATCAGAGATGAAACACCTTTATGTGGCATGAATGTTGGTAAATACCTCTAACTGTGACAACCTGCAATCAATTAGTTTTTTTTTTTTTTTTGTAGTTTTCTGTTGTGAGCCTGAAGGTATGCCTTTCTAGTTCTTGGCATTTTCTGTTTTTTAATAAAGTTTTGGATTACCACAAAAAACAAAGGACTAAATGCATGCTCAAGATATTATACACTCTAGAAAGCAAAGCCATCAAAGCCTCTAGGAGAAGGGGAAGATGAGATGCAGTGGAATTTATCAAAAGATGGTGTGTTTCATGTGAAATCCTACTATCGTTCTCTTTGCAGGAGGGGTAATTCTTCCTTGGCAAGCATTTTTGGAAGACAATGGCATCGTTGAAGGACAAATTTTTTGTTTGGTGTGTGTTTCAAACTATTGATAATTTGATTCGGAGGCGGAGAATCATTGTCAATTGGAGTTGTATGTGCAAAAGGGATGCGGAGACAGTTGATCATCTCCTTATTCATTGCCCGGTGGCATGGACACAGTTGATCATCCCCTTATTCATTGCCCCGTGGCATGGGACCTTTGGATCATGGTTATTTCTTGGTTTGGTATTCGGTGGGCATTGTCGAGAAATGTGATGGAACTCCTAATTCCTTGGAAAGGTGCTAAAGTGGGAAAGAAGCAGAAGCGAGTATGGACTTTGATCCCTCTTTGTTTGATGTGGATCACATGGCGGGAAAGAAATTCAAGATGCTTCGAAGGGGTCGAAAAATCGTTGTTAAGTATCAAAAGTTTTTTGGTGAATAACTTGTATAGTTGGGACAAGAGAGATTGTAATCCTTCTCTTCACCAATTCTTAGATTGGTTTGAGCTTTTCTTTTGCATGGAAGTGCATAGGGCTTTTTTGTCGTGGAGCCTCTTTTTGTCTACCGCATTCCCCTAATGCCTTCTTTCTAATATATTTATTTACTTATCAAAAAAGAATGTTCAAGAACTAAAGAGCATGGACCATTTTCCAGTCTACTTGACTTGGAAACTGTGGAACCCCTTTTTATCGAGTTTCCACTTTTTGTTTGAAGATTGACATCAACTCTCTTCCACTCGGATTGATGACGGTCAGCTTTGATCTTGGATAGAACTGCACAGTAATGAACTCGTTAGAGACACTCCGGTCGGGTTGGTTGACCAGCAATGCCCTCCGACAATCAAGTTAGAATCTCGAATATGATGCTAAAAACTCAAACTTATCATAAAACAGTAGTGTTCCTCTTTTTCGTATTCATTTTTTCCTACTGCCCCCTGCTCCTTGGGTTTCATCCTCTATTTATAGAAGGCTTTTCCCGCCGGCGCCTTCCATGCTTTTCTGCCGAGTTCCCTGTATGGGAACACGTGAACGGTAATTGTCATGCCCCCACTTCTCACTCAGTTCTTGCTCCATCTTGGCGATTCTGAAGAGGATATCAAAGGTTCAGATAACGCTGCATGTCCAACTGCTTGGCGCCTTACTCGGGTGTCTCCTAGGGGATTTAACTTAAATCCCCCTTCTCCCAACTATTCATTAATGGGTTCCGAGTTGTCCTGTATTCCATCATCCTTGCGCAGGCTTTTCACGTGCTGCGATGAGAAGCCGTCATTCTGATTCACATTAACTTCCGTCCCATCAAGTCTTTGCTTTTCGTACAGATGTTAGACTATCCTTCGCCCTCACTTGCCGTGCCTCTAAATAGATACGCCCAGGTCCTTATCTCTTTACTAAAAATAGACATACAGTATGGGTCGGACTTCTGTTCGCCTGTGGTATCAAAAGGCGGACTTCTTCTCCACGGATGAAGACAAGCTACAACTCGGAAGTCCATCTCTGCTTGGTATGGGGAGTTTTGGGATATTAAAAGTCTGGGTCTGTTAAACAAGGCCATCGGGTGAGCTGGGCCTCTCAAACAAGGTCACGACGAGAGAGGACATGTATCATCCCTGTTTGTTCCTTGACGGGCTCAGCTATCACCCTACCGGCCAACTGGCACGCAGCAGGACGCTTTCCCCAGTCAGCCCCCAAGTTGGGAGGACATGACCTCTCGCGGCCAGCCATTCTGGTGGTGGGTTGGTCGTCTCTGGACCATTCCGGCTTGGGTTTCCCCTGAGACCGTCCTGGATGGCTTCCCCAGTGATGCATGCCCCCCTCGGATGGAGCTTCACTGTTTCAGGCTCGGCCTGCAGCTCAAGATGGGACCCGAGGAATTTAAGCAGCCGTTGCCACATAGATTTCCCAGATGATGACCGTTTCATCGCCGTTGTGCGAATTGGGGAGAGATCCATATCAGGGCTTCGCAGTTTCTCGTTGCGTGCACTTTGTTTGTTATAATTCCTGTAAGTCCTATTTTTTGTTATTCGGCTGTAAAGATCCCCCTTTTATTAATGAATTTTGTATTTGACCATTAATAGCTCTTGTGAACGTCTCTAATATTTTTCAAGGTAAGCGTGCGTGGACACTAATACGTTGCTTTTGACTTTTCAAAGCAGCTTATGCTTAAAAATATATTAACTAGTTTAAAAATGGTAATTTTTGGCTAAAATAATCTAGCACGCATGATAAGTTACACATTTCATGTAATTTGTCTTCAATAGATTTTCCCCAATTCCAACAGCATTGTATAACAATTTCCTGCAATGGTAACCATATGAATGCAACTACCCTCGACCACAATGCTACCCTATAATTGGCAGGCTCAGAACTTGGGCAGTTTCAGGCATTTCGGTCTACTGAAACTGTTTCAGGGTATCGCGCAAAGGCAAGCATCAGAACTCTCAAAAAAGAGTAAGAACATTATTAGAACACACAAGAACTTATGACAGTTTCGGCAATTTACTGAAAAAGTAAGAGCTTTGAGCTAAAACAAGAAAATGGATTCTTCACTGTGAACAAGAAAACCACCTTATCGACAAGTACGCAATTATAGAAACAACAGCTAAATACCTTGAGGATACGCGACATAAAGGAGGTACCATCCAGAGACAAAGCATTCTCTGCGGCTTCTTTCCTCATAAACTCCACATATGCTGACCTGATTAATCAACATAATTTCGCAAAGAATAACTGTAGTACCTCAAAGTGGATGTACATACTTTCAACATGATAAAGCAACTCAGAAAATTCAAATGAAATGGCTCACCCTTTTGGTTGCCCTGTTGCTGCATCAGTCACAATTACTACTTTGAGCACATCCCCAAACTTGTTAAAATGCCGAGATAGACTATCCTTAGTAGCCGCAAAATGAACCTGTGAAGACAAAACTGATGCAAGGAACAAAGAAAACCCTATAAAAGATGGAAAGTCAAGCCTCAGGACTATAACTTACATTGTTAACAAAAATGGTTCGGGAGTCGGGATCTTCTGTTGGCCGACCAGTAGAATATAAACCTGCATAAAAACATAAGCAGATTTAATAATCGTTAGAAACAACATTCAGAGCGAGAAATTATACAAAACCATCATATCTTTAAGCAGATTGTGATACAAAAGCTTTCACCATGAACAATTCTTAGAAAGGAATGAAGACGCATAAAAATTGTTTTCTTTTTGGGGATGCTTTTGAACGTCCAGTGATGCTTTCTTATTTGTTTATCTGCTGTGTACGGGGGCTATGCCCCATGAGTCCATGACCTTCTTATTTAAACTATGAAAATGCCTTTTATAGCTGGGGGAAAAGAACAAGTAAGACCAAAAATGCTTAATTTGTGCACTTCAAAGATTTAATAACGCACCAGGGGTGGTAGGAAGCATCTTCTGAGACTCTTTCTGAGAATCTGCAGCAGGTTTTGCCTATCCATTCAAGGGGGAAAATGGAATCAAGAACAAGGTATAAAGCAGAAGAAACAGAAGAGATTTATGCACATTACACACAAACTATGCATGACTCAGATATGCATCTTACATTTCCATTACCAGCAGAGACAATATTGCTGTTCTCTTTCATCAACCAAGCACCAGATTTGCCAAGACCTGCCTCATTCTCAGGTACAGATTTCCGACTATCCAGTTCTGAGACCTCTCTAGGCTCTTGATAATGAGGTGGTTTCCATGTATTTACATTTACAGATATATTCACTATCTTACGAGAATTGCTAGCTACCGGAGCAGGTTGGTCCTGATCTTTCCGTGGTTTCAGTGTACTTTCACCACTCTTTTCAGCCACACTGTATTGCACCATCAAGGAGTCCTGGCCTTTTTTTCCACCAGATGTGCCAGTCTGAGAAACATCCATAAACCTACGGCCCATAACATTGACATCATCGTATACTTCATTATCAGAAGCTGAATCAGAAGCCATTCCAGTTTCAGTTTCCAACATAGTCATATCCCCCACATATTCTGCAGCATACTTGCTTCTTTGGAGATAAGTTGAGCGGGTCCCCTCTGAAACTTGGTTAAAATCTCCATATTCCCCATCTTCTACTGCAGCTTCTTCAAATTCTGCTAGTTCGTCACGGACCTGTGATACATGCATACCCCCACCAAGTCTATCAAACACATTTCCTGAAGATCTGCTGTTCGCAACATCCTTGGCAGCCTCTTCAACAGCTTTAATAGCAGTTGCCATGATGGCATTAGGCACTCTCGCAACAGACCGAATTCTACGAGGATGGCCTTCAACTAATGGGTCTCCAGATGATGTAGAAACCACAGAACGTAGGCGCTTTAGTGCAGGCTCTGATGCTGAACTGGATGGCCTTGAAGTGGCCACAGCATCCCGAACTGCAAATTGAAGCAGCCTTCGAGGTGCACCAACGGTTGCTTGAGAAGCTACTCCCTTCTGCCACAATTAAACAGCATCTCAAGAAAACAATGAGGAAGTTTCTTTTCACTCTAATAACTACATGGCGTCATCTTATTAGCAGCATATTCTCCTCAAACTCCAGAGTAAGATAGTTTTGAAAACCACAGAAAATGTTATTCTATATTGACAAGTCAAATGGAGTGAAGCAAGCACAACAAAATATTCCATGATCACCAGAAGAGAAATCCTACTTTATCATTGAATCCCAACTACTATCAAATGTTTTTACATATATATTACGCCCTTCCTTTAGACAAGATTTTCAGAATAGTAATGGTGGTCCAATGGCTCCAACCCACGAAAAACAACACAGCTCTACAAAATAACAGACATGTGAAAATTCTGTTTCTCATCGTAGCAGAGAATGCCACTAGTCTATGTTTGGTAGCCCATGCATCTAGAACTATAATTTAACACAGGTTTGAATTCAACTATGTAGCATGCATACAGACACGAACATGGCACAGACACGACCACGAGACACGGCAATCCTTAAAAATGGGGACACAGACATGGCGGGGGACAAGGCAACTTTTTTGTGTAATTTTTGGCCATGCATACCTACATTACCACCGCTACATATTTGGGTTAGGGCTCCTATCAAATGTGTTATCCACCGATGGTGTATGCTGAATTCATTCAAATATGTTTTACATTATACTTTTGGCCTAATTCTTGTGAAGTTACAAAAATTAAATTCTTGAAAAGCTTTTAAGATTTAAAAAAGCGACCCCGTCGTGTCCTGTGTGTCCCCACCGTTCCCTTGTCTCATGGGTGTCCCCAACATGTCTCCTTATAAGAAATTTTAGAACTCAATGGACACACCACGTTTGGCTTCTCCCCGGCGTGTCCGAGATGGATACAGTGACTCCTAGGTGTGTCAGTGCTTCACAGGGTTTCCATGAATATTCATCAAACATAAACAC
>BPLS01000134.1:520490-544234 GCA_019656275.1 Rhododendron kiyosumense
GTCAGTGCTTCACAGGGTTTCCATGAATATTCATCAAACATAAACACGTGCAAACAAGTGTGGTACTTGATGATTAACATACTTGAAAACCTTTGAAAAGAACAGTATAAATCTAAGTAGTTAGGCCCACCATCACTGAAAGTGTAACACGCGTCCTAAAATGATGCTCAACAGACCACAATTTGAGTACAAAGAAGACTCATGAAAATATAGGTGAGGGAGAGACAAAACAAAGAGGATGGCTCAGAAGGGCAGCAGTTGGGGTTTGACGGAACTAGCAAGCAACAGGTTAGGGGATTTGGACCGGTGTGGCAGTGATAAGTGTTGTTGGTGGCGAATTCAGCGGATTCACAGGAGCAAAGGATAATCAGAGCATTGAGTGGGGATGGCAATTGGAAGGGTCACGCTTAAAAAGATTCCTGTCAGTTTCTATTTTCATTTGATTTTGACGTAAATGAGTTATAACTCTCAAGAAGGTTCACAAATTCTTCGGAAAGGTTGAGCACTGTGCAGGCCTCCCTCTTTTATAGTAAGCTGCTGGTAATTAACACAAGATGGGAGGAATGGGTGATGATCATACTATTACTGACAAAAACTGGGCAAATAACAAAAATATGAGTCAAGCAAGGAAAGGGAGCTTTAAAGGCAGCACTCTGTAGTTAATTATGATGGACATAGGGGGAGAGGGTTCATGAGGGGCAGTGCATTGAGAAGGATAAGCCGGGTATTTGGCTTTGAAAAGTGAACTGAAGAGCAGAAGATGTCTTCCAAAGTATTGAAGAAGACTATTGACACTGGAGGGACTCAATCAAAAGACTATTGCACAACATACTAACAATCGTAAGCAGAAGTCAAGGATAAGAAAACAGATTTTAAAACTGGTCAGGTCACTGTAACGGCTGGTGGCGAAATGGAAATCAATGTCGAAATTTGTGAAGAGGCAAAGTATTGAAGCATTTTAGTACGGCATGGATTTTTTTTATAGCTTGTATTTCGGGTGCTGAACCTGTACTTTTTCTGGTTTTTTTCTTTCATTTGATTGTGCACGTACTTTTAGAGAGCAAAAAGAAGAAAAATGTAGAGGAAAATATTAAAAGGAGCACGTTTATGGCGTCATGCAACAAAGTTTTGGAATTATTATTGTTGACATGCGTTTATTTAATTTACCACGCTACTGGACATGTTACAGACCTTCAAGTCACGATATTAGGGGGATGGCCAAGGATCTCGTTGTGGGTCAAGTTACATTATTGGCTGTTTTATGAAGTCATTATCAGTTGTATAATACTCTAGTGGGCCTAAGTTACTAGGAAAAGTCTAGCAGCCGACAAAATTATTTAGAGAAAGATATTACAAGTCTGTACTTGACTTCTATTTAGACTGTTCAGTTTGTACCTTTTCTCCCTTTCTTTCTTTTATTTGATTATTTGATTACGCAAGTTCTTATGAAGAGCATAGAAAGAAGACAAATGGAGAGAAATAAATTAATGGAGCACGTTTAGGGCATTGCGTAGTAAAGTTGTGGAAATTTATTCTTGATTTGTGTTTGTTTTAATTTACCAAGCTGGTGGACATACTACAAGCTTATGGGCCAAATTACATTATTAGGTCTTTTATGAAATCTTTATCATGCCAAGAATACTATATTTAGCCAAAGTTTCTCAACCTCCAATTATGAGATGATCGCACTAGGACTGGGAAATTCTAGCAGCCTACAAAAATTATATATATAATGATACTACGAGAACTTGATTAGTATTGTTGAATTTGTCTAGCCCTTGCGAGAGTGAAACACCTCTTCCTTCTCTTCTCCTTCTTGACTACGGAAGCAACAAAACTAAGGTGTTGTTCTCCTTAGCTTTTTGGGCTTTTTGTCCTTATTAAAAAAAATTGCGTTAATTAGTTTTTGCGCCAAGCTTTCGTGGTTTATTGATTCATCTCGACGAGATGAATCGGAAAAGCAAAAAAAAATTACTTTTACCCATATTTTTAAAAATATCCAAGATAAAGCCTGGGCTTTTTCTTGGATATTTCCAAAAAAAATTTGGGTAAAAGTCATAATTTTATACTTTTAGACGAATCAATAATCCACCAAATTTTGACACAAGACTAAAAAACCCAAAAAAAGATTGAATAAAGACAAAACTCGAAAAGCCCAAAAAGCTAAGGAGAACAACACCTAAGGTTAACTATTCCTAGTTACAGCTCAGTGAGCTCATAGCTTGGAATTTTACTTTGTCCCAAAACCTAACCAAATTATGCCCAAATCAACCTGAATTCCTTCCCTTTAGACCATTATACCACATGATTCTGAAAACCATCAAGCTGCCACTTGCAAACCCCACCATAGTTCCTATTATAGACAGCATCAAACCATGTATCCTAGAGTTGTCCAACACCACATTCTCTATACTATAACACAACGGTATTTTGTTTGCTGACCAAAAAAATAGACTTTATACGAAGTACTTCTACTGGTTTGACTAGAACTAGAATCTTACACACAGCGACTATTTTCGCATGTTTGTTATCCATAAGGTACCTGAAAAAACAATGCACATTGTATCTAACATGCCCACTGGTCCAAAATTATCCAATACATCATCTCTATAAAAAATATAGGAATCAAAAATTATCCACCCAGGCACCCAGCTGTCAATTGTCCAAAACTACCGCTAACGCTATCATGTTCCACTCAATTGCATTCCAATGTGAGATATTTAAGCAGTATAAAATTGAAATACAAGGCAGTCCTGTCTCTAAAGGATAGTCCACGTGTTCTTTTTCATCTGTCTCAAATATTAGTCACAAACTTCTCACTTTTGTGTAGTCACCTATAAATGACTAAAGTGCACTAATGCAATAGGAAGTAGGAATGTAAATGTATCCAACGCCAATTCACAGTTTTCAAAGTGAACCTTTTCAAACAGGGGTGAACCTGGTACAGAATTTTCTTTTAAAAAAGTCAACGAAGTATATAACTATCAATAAGTCTAAAACCTGAACGACCAAAAATAATCCATGATCAGTAGTCTATGTATGGGCCATTCAATTACCCACTATAAGCTGAGGTTGTAAATGACATGGTGATCCTAGTAAAAAATACCCTCTTAAGTTCTTTTTTCCCCAAAGCCTTGCAATAGCTCATTTTCTAAACAATAGCCTGAAGGCCAAAGCGCAAAAATGCCTGAATAGATATACCGAACAGAACAATGTGTATCCTGCAAGAACTAACTAAAGAATGTTCAGTTGATGTACAGTTTAGTTTTCTTGGGTGTGTCATAGTTTTGGGGGTTTTCAAGGACATCCTCTTGCCTCTAGTTTTGGTGTTCCTTCAATAAAAGTGACTTACCAAAAAAAAAAAGGATAAAGTGAGA
Organism: Rhododendron kiyosumense; assembly: GCA_019656275.1. Classification (NCBI taxonomy): domain Eukaryota; kingdom Viridiplantae; phylum Streptophyta; class Magnoliopsida; order Ericales; family Ericaceae; genus Rhododendron; species Rhododendron kiyosumense. The sequence goes on from BPLS01000134.1 coordinate 523,868, forward strand.
ACTAAGAGTGGGAAAACATTGCAAACCTTGGTCTCTTGTCGTTCATCGGGCCGACTTCTCTTCTTCTGACTCAAGGGCTGCGGAGGAGGAGATCGCTTTGATTGACTCATTTTGAGTTGAGCTCTCTCATGTGTGCCAACACTATCCGTACCAGAGCTTTGAAAAGGGGGAGGTTCATCTGCATTCCTTACTAAACTTTTCCACTCCCTATTGTGCCGACTTCTGGATAATTTACTAGACTTTTCTCTTTCAGAATCGGAATCCAAGTGGCGAGATTCATTTCTTCGGCGTTGATCCCCACTTTTGGTTTTCGCTTCGGCAGCTTCATCTGGATGGGACTCCTGAGGCTGCAGCACATACAGATGAAGATTTGATCCTAGATGATCCCACAGCCTGTAAAAAAACAGCAGTATCAGCAGTGAGAATAACTATAGACTAAGATATTAAACCACCATGTTCAAGGAATTAAACAGAAATCAATTACCAAGACACAAAAGAATCACTATCGTCATCACCCAAAAAGACGTTCAACTCATTCCTTGCTTCTTCTTTGCGCCTGCCGTTTTTTAGCAAGACGATCACATATTCCTGCAAACGCATATTGAGGAATAAGGCAAAATTGCAAAGCTAAAAGCTGCCTTATTGTATCTGGCATAAAAGAATCCCATATATTTCCAAATGGAGAAGCAAACTAGCTAGTTCATGGTGAAGAGTGCAGAACCATCACATCTGCTCTAAAAGAACTACAGGCCACCAGATGCGCATGCAAGGGATAAAGTCTCGCATCTCACCAATTTGCATATATTGAAGAGAAAGAAAGGAGCAACTGAAAAATACACAAAAACGACTGATATGATGACTATAATTGATGTCCAAAACAGTTGATTCTTCTTATACCTTTTCCTTTTCATAATCGGTAGATTTTATAGGAAATGCATGAAGGCGATACCAGCCATGTACAAAAGAAGGCCCAAGAAAAAAGGCCATACACATCAAGAAGCCTAAAAATTGATCTAAACAAAACCCCTGTACTCTCCACTCCACTCTAAGACTCCAGAAATCTCTACTCTCTTTTCTAACAACATTATGATTCGTTTTGAAACTCCATTAGCAAACACATGACTCTAAAGACGAAACTTAGTGCATTTTAAATAGGAATTGTTTGTAGCTTATGAAAGTAAACAAAAAAATCAAATATTGGGTTAAAACAAGAACAAATAGCTCCCAAAAGTTCTAAATTCTTAACTTCCAATAGGCCTCAAAAACAAAAAATGTAGGGTTGGATCATAAAAAATAAAAATAAAAGTAGCATAGTCAAGAATATCGCCAGGTCAATAAAAACCAAATAGAGCCTTAAATCTCAATCAACTAGGATCGGCTGCATGAATCCTTTTTACCCTATGTCGAAGTCATCATATTCCATGATATTCAAAAAACCTAGGGTTTTCTGAACTACAACCTCTAACGTCAATTTTGGTCTACCCCTTCCCTTAGTATTACCCAGAACCATATCACTCCTCCTAACCGCATCAGCCAATCTACAATAGACATGTTCAAGCCACATTAATCTATCTTCTCTCATCTTATCTTCTAGTGGTATTTTCTAATTCTCTTTCGCAAAGACTTACCACATATCCATCTCAACATTCTCATTTCAGCTACACTCACCATACTCGCATGTTGTTTCTTAGTAGCCCAACATTCTGTGCTGTCTAACATGGCATGCCTTACAACAGTAGAATTCCCCCTCAACTTTGTGGATATCTTGCAGTCACACAATACTCTCGAAGCACTAAGCCCCTTGATCCATCCAACTAATACTCTATGTTGCAGCATCCCCAATCTCCCCATCCTTACTAAAAATTGAGCCAATATACTTAAAATGCTCACTTTATGGTAATTCTTGGCTTTGCAAGGTCACTCTGTCGACACTCGCACTTTGACTACCCCTAGACCTACATTCCAAGTAACCAGTTTTACTCCTACAGATCCTAAATCGTTTTTCCTCTAATGCTTCTCTCTAAATTTATAATTTGGCATTAACGCCTCTTGCGGTTTCATCTACTAAGCCAAAACCATCCACAAACAACATACAGCATGGGATATCCCGAATATGTCTCGTCAATTCTTCCATAACTAAGGCAAAGAGTTAAGGTCTCAAAGTGGACCCTGACTGTAGTTCTATTGTAATTTGGAATTCGCTTGTTTCCTCTATTGGAGATCTAATAGTAGTCGCAGCACCTTCGTACATGTCTTTAACTACATCAAAATCCCCATTTGCCATACCCTTTCTCTCAAATACCGACCATAAAACCTTTGTAGGTACCTAAGCACATGTTTTAAAAGCCATGTGAAGGTCTTTCTTTCTCTCTCTATATTTTTCAACTAATCTCCTTAACAATTAGATTGCTTCCATCAGTCCATGGTTGACTACCAAGCATAAAACCCAAGCTGATTCTCGCACCCCGCTATCATCATTCTTAGGCCATGCTCCCACAACTTCTATGTATAATTCATCAATTCAATACCTCTATAATTTTTGCAACTTTAAATAGCACCTTTGTTCTTATGTAGGTGTACTAAGATACTCTTTCTCCACTCATTAGGCATTTTCTAGTCAAATCGTACTTCTTTCATTCCGCTATACATCCATCAAGTCATGCGACAAGCAAATCCTACACAGAAATTTCCAAGTATGGAACTTATGTAAGCTTAAATGTAGCTTGAGTGGGAACTTGACACTATTTTTCACCTAGTTGCAAGACAACAAAATCCAACACAGAAAGCTATGTATAAAATTTAAATAAGCTCAATAGAGCTTAATAAGTGGGAAGTGGAAACTTAAGAACTACGAGCACTGGTAGACTAGAAGATCAATCACCAAAATTCCACCTAGTGTACCCCAAATATTTGCAACTTCCAGAAATTCAAGGTTAAGTACAGAATCAAAATCACAACGTTCAAGCTGCATATAATTCCTTAATACGAGGGGAAAACAGCTACCTAATAATGTAGAAATTTGAAAGAGATGACATACATATTCTTTCGTTTCTTTTTCAATTTGTTAAACTCAGTCAATATGCCTGACATTACAGTGAATTATTTTACAAGAGAAGCTCATACTAAATAGGCTTTGCACATTCACTAGAATCACAATGTACATATACCAGATAAGTCAAACCTCAATACAAAATAGGCTTAAACACATTATTTAGAAACTACAACCACATCAACCCGGTTCAGAATTCAGACTCCTTAAAAATTCTTGAAGTAACCCAAAAGACATTTGAACCAACCTTAAGCTAGAATGATCTCTCAAGCTAGAATGATCTCTCAAGTCAGTCTTCTAGAAAAGACCAACCAATGAATCTTTTAATATTGATGTTTAATGCTACTGAATCAAGCTAAAGCATGACTAGATGTAATGCAGTTAAAGAACCATAACAAGGCCAAAGTTCATTTTTGCTCTATTTTAAAGAAGATTCTACCTTCTTTGTGGGACACAATGTCACCAGGCGATGCAACTTCTCATTTGTTAAGCTAAATTTGAAGGACAAAATAATGCAATCTACGAAAAATAAATCATTAATGTTCTACAATAATAGTGAAGGGCGAATTGGTAATTTACTCTCCCTTCGCTGATCAAATCTTGTTCCTTACTAAATTCTTATGGTGTAGCACCCAATCTCAATCATTGACTCCACAAATCCAAGCTTCTTAATCACCGTACATTGTTTTACCTTTACCTCTCTTTTTTGGTGGGAAGGGGAAAAATACCTAAGATACACAGAAATGTGGAGCATTGTTCAGTACAAACACTTTCAATGTTCACTAGGAGAAAAAAATCCACCCCCATTATACCCAAAGTAATACATTTTCCCAGGACACTTGTGTAAGCAGTATCATATGACTTGCAAACTTCAGGGTGAAATAACGTAACCCAGAAAAGCTTTAATTATCCACTCCGATAATAATCTCATTTACACTAATTATCAAACTTCCAAAAGTTTCAACCAAATGCTGATGCACAGACGATTAAACCCTAGAACCATACCACGAGAGTGTCGTCGGTGTAATCCCCCATTAACTCCTTGAGTTTCTCGTTCACTCTCTCTCGCAGCCTCGCCACGCCATCACCCGTGAAGTTAGCCCCGAATGTCCGGCCATCAACTTGATCCGCACCCTCCATCTTCGCTACCGCTACCACTACTACTACTACTACCCAAAGCGATCACAAAACCCTAGACAGGTTTTCCCGCAGAAGATTGTTGCACCCTTCAAAACGAACGCAATCCAATCTACCACCTGATAAGTATAGGTCGGCTGAAAGAAAAATAAAAGAAAAAAAGAAAAAAAAAACCCTAGCTGGCCTGTCGGTACGTAGACGCGCGGATGAATATGGTCAAATACAAGAGCACGAGTGAAGGGGTTTGGATGGCGATCTGGTACTAAACGAAGGCGGTGATACGTACGAAAATGATGAATTGCTTAAGCGAGAAGGAATTGAGGGTTGGGTTTCATTGCAGAAGAGAGAGAAAATCCCCCAAACAATTTCCAGGAATTGGAAATCAGAAGGGGCATTTTACGAACCCTACGTTACGTACATGTAACCGTGCGTAAATTTAAGGGTGAAATATGTTAATGGTCTCCGAAGGATGTATCTTCTGTCGATTAAGTCCCCAAAGTACCGATTTTACCGACTTTACCCCTAATATATCTATTTTGCTTTTTAAATGGTCCACCCGATGACGTTCCGGCTCGGGTGGTTACGGCTATTTTTTGGCTTTTGCTATACGGTGTTAAGTATTTGTTTAAAAGTTGGCAAAAGTGCTATATAATAGTGCTAATGTCATTATTTGGCCAACCATCACTGGGGTTACACATCGGCCATATTTTATATCTATTAGGGCTCGATTGGATGCGGGATTAAATTTGAAGGTATTATATAAAAGAGATTGAATAGTAGGGGTATTATATAAGAAAGGTAGGCCCACATTAATGTGACGGAAGATTAAATAATACTTAGTTTGGATAAGAGATAAAATGGGGATAAGGTTGTTTTGTAGTTGAAATAAAAGAAAAAGAGGGTATTAGGAGGGGGATTCCACAATGCCGGTTCAAACCCTAGCCATATGTAAGTCCCCCTTAGGGGGTATTAAATGGAGGAGGTATTATCAAATCCCCCGATTTTTGTCTTCCCAAACCACGTCATAGAACCGACCCCACGAATTAGAAGGGGGATTAGACAATACCCCTTCATAGCGTGGCATCCAAATGAGCCCTTAGATTACTCACACAACCTTTGGTGCTTAAACCATTTTCATAGTCAAATTTGGCCAAATAAACAGCCAAGCCATTTTTTGGCTCTCAAAATGGCTCACCGTTGGATGAGATCATTTTAGTCTTCAAGCCAATCTATGGCTTTCTCCCAAATTGATCCTCGTTAGAGACGTTCTAAGGTATTGTGAGAGGATTTTGATACAGCATAAGGCTATTTTGGACTTACATAAATTATAAATTGGGGGTCACTTTTGATCCATAGCGAAAAGATAATTGTTGTCGTCTTACTTTTTTTAGGATTCTTTTGGGGAGAAAAATATAATTAGACTTTTGATTAGAAATTAACAGAACAAAGTGATTTTCATCGTGCACAGGCACCGTAATTAACGACAAAAGAAGCACCAACTTTTGAGAGGGTCGAAATAAGAGTGATTGAAATTTTTTCAAGAAAAATGCACATGATTCCAAGTATGTTTTTTTCCTTCAACGTTGTCCTATAAAATACTCACATATTTGTTATGTTTCTTTTCTTTTATTATATATTACTCAAATACTTATTTAGTCATGATTCATCAGAGAATTTATAAAGAAAAGTATAATATTTAGTAACATAAGATTATTTGAATTGAAAACCAACTTAGGTCCCGTTCCGCTAATTCAAATAAGTGCTTATTTATTAAACAAGTATTTATTTTTTAAATTAAAGATGATGTATTATGAGAGAATAATCGGTTTCATGAAATAAAAATAAATACTTAAAAATAAAAATTTTAGCGAAACGGGACCTTAGTATTATTAGAGCAATTTCATATTATAACTAATTTAAAGTACATACCCCAAGGCCTAGGGGTTTGTTTACTCAATTCTAATACTTAAAACTAAATGTACTAAGTAAAATTTAATTAAGTAGTTTAACAATTTTTTATCAGCAAAAGTCAGTATTATTAGAATAGTTAGATTAGCGCCTTGAAAGAGGAGGGAGTTCAAACTCCTATCCTCCTTTATCCTAGCACCCAAAATACACCCTTAATGTCATTGGACCTTTGGTCTCTTGTCTCTTGGCAAGTAGGTTTTATAATTACATTTTATATGCTAAAATTTTTTAAGTGCCTTTTAAAACTTAGACTAAGAGAACTCATAAAAATTAAGTAATTTGTTGCTTACTTAACTTGAGCTAAATTTATGAGTACATGTTACCACTCCTTCCATTGCCACCATCGTCGGATGGACTACAGTATCTTGATCAAGTTCATGTCTTAGTTACGCCAATGTTGGTTGATATTTTAAAGTTAGCTTGTAATTTTGTGTATGTTGTTGTATCCAAGGTTCATAGAATTGAGGTCAAGGCTACTCATACTTTGGCTAAATCTGCAAGACTTTAAAAGTTCTATATATATAATTATGTTTGTGTTTCTAAAAAAAATAAAAATGCCACCATCGCCATCCACGATTGTAGCCACCATCCAACCTCCACTACCATTATAAACCACCATTTTAGTGCCACCATCATCACTCCACCACCGACACCGCCATCACCACACCATCACTGTTCACACCACCATCACTTTGATACTACCACCACCACTACTAAATTCACCATTCCACCTCCACTAGCATTACCACCACGAGTGTACTACAAGTACTACCGCTATCATCGCCCTAACCACCTCCAAATCTTCACCACTGTAGAGACCCGGATAATTTTAATTTTTGAAAAAAAGAAGATTATTAAATGACTAATTGAGAAAGTATGGTTTATTTAGTGATTAATTGAGTTAATGATTGATGTGAATGAATAGAAGATTGAGGGAGTGTGAGTGTAATATATAGATATAAGGGCATAAAAAGGGGTGAATGTGTGTAGGAGATTAGTTTCTCCCATTTCAATCTCTCGGCTCTCTCTCCTCTCCACCGCCCTCTCTCTCTATACCGCCTTTCACTCTCTCTCACCCCCAAGCTCCAAAATCATCAAGATCCACCATAAATTCAACTTCCTCAAGTGTTTTAAGCCTCGGGTTGTGTTCGTTCAAGCTCGGATGAGGAGTATTTTGCTCGGTTTCGCCCTTGGAGCTAGGGCTCGTTCAAAATTCCTTGGGTTTTGCTCCTTGACTCGAGGTAGGGATTTCTTCATCTCTTTTATAATATGTATATGTGTTGATTTTGGTGTAAAAGTTAGATCTTGGCTATTGTTTCTTGTCTTATCGAAATCTGTCAAAAATCTACAAATCACCTGCTGTAATGCATTGGTACTGATACCAACTTTTTGAGATACCGGTACCATGATCTCTAATTGCTCACTGAATTTATTTGGTACTGATAACTACTTTTTGAGGAAGTGGTACCAATAATTTAGAAAATAATTTTGAACTTTGTTAATCCCTCGTTGATTGTTCTGAACCCCAGACACTTCTAACACCTTTATGATACCTCTTAAACTATCTCAAGCATGTCCAATTTACTTCCTATGACTGTTCGATGATATCCTTGTTCCGTTGGCCTCCCGTTGGTAAGGAACGAATAATGGATTATTTGATTACAACCATATCCTCTCAATTAATTGATTGCTTGGGTATGTTTGTGGTATAAATGTGATATTGTTGGCATACCGCATGGAGTCTCATGAACGAGTGTGATCATAGGAAAGTCTATTCTCGCATATTGATCGAAAAGGATAGTAGTTGCATGGGTCAGAAGTTGGTATAGGGAGTCTTGTAACGCAAGGGGTGGTAATATGGAGACTCAAGTAGATCTCGTAACGCAAGGGGTGGTAATACGATGTCCGAGTTGTTAGGGTTCACCGTAACGCAAGGGGTGGCAATACGTTAACCCTTGAGATGTTGTATTGTAATGCAAGGGGTGGGAATACGGTCAGTGGAGATTGTGGGATAGTGTCTCATGTCGGGATTGTTAGAGATGTTTATGTCTTATGAACTATATGGCACAATGTGATGATACTATGATTTGGAATGATCGTACTGAATGATTGACATACCCATAGTTGATTGCTTTTCATCGATTGAGCCATTTCCTCTCATCTTCTTTCTTTACACCTATCATCATATTTGCATATAAAGTTGGTAAAGATTTTCCTACTGTGCTAATATAACTCAACCTAATCTTTCTTTTTAGGACAAAATGCCGGACAATAGACTGCATGCATTCGTGTGCTTGGACATGAAGACCTTTTTGGAAGCTAACCTCATTAGTTACTTAAACATCTTTGTAATTGACTTTCTTTTGATAAAGATGGGTTTGTAACTATTCATTCAAGAATTTCCTTTGACAAAACCATTTGTAACTTATCAACTTTTTTGTACTTGTACTTAAGTTTATTTGGGGTCGGAGTGCCAAAGTTATAAATCTTTAAACTTGGGAACTTGTTTGTAAAGTTAAGTGAATGAGAAACCTTTTGGGTACTATTTATGCGATGCGAAGATCTTTTATCGAAATGAATTATTTATTTATGTATAAAATCGAGGGCGTGACAGCCACCTTCCACCATTAAAATCACTCACCTTTTTACCACGACAATACCACCACTCGATACCCTCATCACCAACACCTCATCACCATTGCAATATCTCTACCACCGCCATTGTCACCATCCTCTTACAACCTCCACTTCGCTATAACTTTACCACTGCCACCACTACTCCTCCATTGCATTGCCACCATCTCTCACCGCCCTCACCCACTGCTCGAACCACCTTCATATCTCCACCTCGCCACCACATTTTACCATTACCATTAAACCACCTCTTCACTACCATGACTATGCACTACTTGCTAACGCCACCACTAGGATGACCTCCTTCCACCACCACCACCCGCACTTCTACTACAACCTTCACCACTATGGCACCGCATGAAAATTATTATGATGTGCAACTAGACTCAGTGTAGTAAATATTGTACGATTGTGACGTGATATGTTAATTATAATCCATAATGAAAATAATTATTATGTAATCATAAACACTTACACACATTTTACACATATACTCGCATCTTTTGGTAGTGTGTGGGCCCTAATGTGAATGTGGGTGAATTTATGTAAATATTTGTGGTTGTAGAATGATTGTAATGAAAATGGCCAGATGATAGGCATGTTGAGTAGGATATATAGAGGGTTGACATTGGTGTTAAGTAGAAGTCATGTGTTTAAACTGAAAGCTTTTTACCTCTAAGTCCAGAAAATATAAAGTAATTCCCATCAAGTCTCCTCTAATTAATGAAACACTAAAACCCTAAACCCTGAAAGTGTCTAACCCATAGGGCATCCTATGAAAGTTACTAAACCCTAGGGTACCCTATAAAAATGCCTAAACCTCTAGGGTATTCTATGAAAGTGTCTAAACCCGCTAAAACCTAATAATAGGAAAGTGTACCCTAAAACCCTTATAAAAGTGCCTAAAACTAAACCCTAGGGCTTTATTTAAGTGCCTAACCCTAAACCTAGGGTACCTTAAACCCTAGGGTATCCTAAAACCCGAAAGTACCATAAAACCATAGGGTACCCTAAGATTTTAGGTCACCCAAGGGTACGAAGGTACCCTAAAACCCTAGACACTTCCATTAATGGTAAATGCATTTTTGTAAAAGTGGATCTAATTAAGTATTTCATCTCTCCTTAATGAGAATTAATTGTCATTTTTTCTGTACTTAAGGTATCCACAATGCTATAATAAAAAATGGATAATCAAAAGTTGCCACATTAGTTTTTGATTATTTATTTAAAAGATTACTAAGATTAGTAATATAAAGGTCCATAATGACATAATCAAAATTGAATAACCAAAAGTTGTCACATCACATTTTTATAATTATAAAAAAACTAATAACTGTGAACATAGAAATAGTATTTTCTAAAAATAATTTTGAGATTAATAAAAACTATTTATTAGAAATAGAAAATAATTTTTAAAATTTTTTTGAAATTAAAAAAAAAGAAAATTAGTTTTTGTGTAACTACGGTTTTTGAAAAAAAAATTCTTATACAAAACAATTTTTCGACAAAAGAACAATTTTTTTTATTTTTAAAAACAGTTTAAAAAAAAAAATTTTGGGGGGGGGGGGGAACAGTTTTAAAAAATAATAATTTTAAGTAAATTTTTTTTTGAAAACATTGTTGAAAAAGAAAACGAGAGAGAGAGGGGGGAAAAGGGAAGAGATATACTAACCTCTTTTCTTTTTTTTTTGCAATGATGTGCGTATTTGATTGAGAATGTGAGATTAATTAAATTTGGTTATTGACAAATATTGTTAATTTTGATTATCCAAAATCTTAAAATTTGATTATTTCTAAAAAAAAGTTGCAAAATTTAATGATAACATTGTGAGCCAGCATAAATATTATTATCCTTATAAACCTAGTATTTTTGGTTATGCCATTACTATCGGAGCCTTTGTGGTAAAAATCTGTTAAACTGAAAAAAGTACAACTAACCGGAGTAACTTCCGGGGTGGGTTTGTATTTATAATTTCTTCACGATCAGAACTAGACCCCGCCCAAATTCTCTCAAATCGAACACGTAGTACCTTCTCTCGGACCAAAAAGAACAGGTGCGAGCTCGGTCGCTCTCTCTCTCTCTCTCTCTCTCTCTGTGCGCGTGTGTTCATCTCCCTATATCTCTCGCCCGTCGTCGTCGTCTCTCTCTCTCTCTGTTTGCTGTTTTCGATTACTCCATTGTTGCGGCACTGTATAAGATTAAGGTTTGCTTAGGTTTTATCTATTTTGTCACTTGCATATATTTGCTTAATTTATCTAGCATGTTCAAGGTGTCTTTTGTCAACCTGTCATTGTTATCTAATTGACCTAAGACTAATTTTCTATATCCAGGCAGATTTAGTGATAGTTACACGTAGACATTTCATAAGCCCACGAGTCCACCTGTTTTGCAAAGCACAAGTTCATACTACCTAAACCTAGGTACCCTATGAAAGTGCCAAAAACTCTAAACCCTATAAAATTGCCTAAACCACTAAAACCCAATAATAAGAAAGTGCATCCTAAAATCCTATGAGAGTGCCTAAACCCTAGAGTAGCCTACGGTAGGGTAATCTACCCTACCCTAGGGTATCCATCCTAAAATCTTATGAAAGTTTCTAAACCTTAGGGTACCCTAAAATAGACTTGAGACCTTACAAAATTAATTGGTGGACTTGTGGGCTTATGAAGTTCACATAATGGACCTAAGACTAATTTTCTATATCTAATTTGTGCTAGATGTATGTTGTGGTTGCCTTTTGCGTTTTAATGCTAATAATACGATTGTTTGATGTTAGAAATTAGCCTGGTTCTCTTGGGAAAATGTTAGGTGTCCATTTTAATAACTTCTGCCCTGCACTGGATGAGTGCTAATTACCCAGTTTGGTGGTATATTCAGATGTCCAATTGCAGGCTAACTAGATTGTTGACATGGTTTGGATCCCTTCCAACTTTTCAGCTTAATCTGCCCAATTACTAGAATCTAGATAGACCAGCCACAAAAGTTTTTTGTTATTCTCGATTTTCCCCCAAAAGTTTTCGTCACATAATGTTTAGTATGTGTTTCGAAGAAGTAAAAAACTACTTTCTTCTTTCTTCTGGATTCCGTACATACAAATGCATTCACGACAGCAATGTATTGTATTTGATACTCATTTCAAAGAAACCTTACCTACAGGGTGGCATCACTGGGATGAAAGCCATGTGAACCTCAGTGTTGAAACAGAAAAGAAACCAGGCGTTGAACAGCATTAAAGGCAATGAGGGAGGGAGTTGTCTATTTACCTGTGGCTTATTTTAGTAAAGAAGAGAGTCAAGTTTATGTGATCCTAATTCATTCATCTGAGGATGAGTATCTCAATCGTTTAATTGATATTATGTCGCGTATTGCTTAACGTGCACAGTTAAATAATCTGAGTTAATGTTCATATGAACTTGTGAATAATGTCATGAGACTCGCCAAAAGAGAGAGAGGGAATGGGTGCTGAGGCTAGATATGATGCTTATAATAGCTTATGCTTTTGGTCTGAGACTATGAGGTTTTGGTGCAGTTACTGCATATAGTGTACCTGCCTTTAGGACAATGTTAGTTACCTCATCACAATACTGATGAACACATCTTGTTTTCCAGAATATGCTATGTCAATCCTTCGTTTTTGTTCTCTTCTACAACCAACTGTTCCTTGTCTGGAAACACACAAACCCAGCGGTCCAGCAATATCTAGTCTTATTTTTGGCCGCAAATATCTAAAATTATTCTTTTCTAGGTTGTGAGTACATTTGTGTATCAGAGATCAGTGCAAAGTATTAATGACGGCAGAATAGTATGTGTGAGAAACAAAAGATTTATTTGCAGAAACATGCTGAAACTAATACTGGGGTACGAGTAAGCACACTAAGGAGCATAAGCTGACCAAATTTGTAGTGTCTGAAAATAAATGACAACTTTTCCCCTTTGTGGTAAGACTACTGAATAATTTTGTGTCTTCACAACTGCAAAAACGAAATCTGCCACCGGGAACTGTCAATTAGGTTCTCCTCCATATTTTTCATGAAAGCAAGTGGGGTTAACTTTGCAACCCAAAATAACTTTACGAAGAGGCAAAGTGTTTGGTTTGAACTGAAGGAGTTGATGAGGGACCTGTGCGAAAAAATATGAGTAATAAACGTAAACCAATCAATTTTCGACCTTAGCTACAGTCTTGTTGCACAACTGTGATACCCAAAATCATTAATTTGAGCTGTTGTCTAATGTTGGTCCCCAAAATTTCTCACCAGAGTCGCAACCAATTCTGCAGGGAACTTATCTATGTTAAGCTTTTGAGTTTGAAACATTTAGTACACTGAGTAGCGTTTCACATTCGTCCGATGTTGCTTAGTTTGTTTTTTTTTGCAGTTTCTGTCTTCCAACTTGGTCCCAGTGATGGAACAGAATCTCCAAAAATCGCCACAGCTGGATCATCCCCTTGACATTGATGACACAAAGTATGTATCTGGGCTTAGTACTATACTGGTTGCCACAATTCAGGAAGCAAAAGACAGGATTTCTCAGATAGAATATATTTTCTGCAGCCAGCTCTTCCCAAATTTTCAATCACAATCTAAAAGCTTGCAGAAAATTTATTCCGAGGCTAGAAAAGCTGCAGGAGATGCATGGAAAAAGAAGGAAAATGATCTCTTACTGGCAATAGAAAATCTTCAGCATGAAAATAAACTGATCCTAGAAGAAAATCGCTCCCTGAAGTTGGAGAAGTCAAAGTTTGAAAACCATGAAGATTTATTCCCAAAGAAGATTTATGAACTCCAAGAAGAGCTAAAACAGCCGTTCAAAAAAGAAGAAGATCTACAACAGAAGACTGTAGAAGTAGCCAATGGTGGGAAAATGCAAGTAAATTTACTTGAAGCTCCTGAAGCAAAAGCTGCTGTCCAAATAAACATGGAAAAGATTGTGGAGGAGCTAGAAGAGAAAACCAACCTGCTTTTGAAGAAACAAAGAGGTTTAGAGCTTGAAAATCAGGAAGTTCGAGGAGAGCTCCTGAGAAAGTTCAGGGAAGTTGATGAGGGAATGGAATTGCAGAATAAATTGCTTCAATTGGTTCAATCAAAGGCAACTTTGATAGTGCAAAAAGAAAAACAATTGAAAGAGCAGGAAGAAAAAACAAATGTGCTTCTTGCCAAACTTGATAGTTTAGAGAAAGATTTTTATGTGATTCAAGAGAAGCTTAGTGCAAAAACTGACGAAGTAGAGAAGGAAAAGGAGTTGTGTGAGAAGTTGCTCAAAGAAAATGAATCACACCTCTTAAGTAGTGTTACTAATGAACAGCTGTTGAACACTTACATTACAGAAAATAAATCACTCACGGTCAAATTGCAAAAATTGGAGGAAAGTCTGGATGGGGTTCAGAAGGAGCTCAGGATGAGAGTTGAAGAACTGGTAGGGGGAAGAAAATCACAAAAACAGTTACTCCAGCAGATAGATTCGAATAATTTGGAAATGTTGAAGATTGGACAGCAGTTGGAAGTGCTTGAGAAAGAGAAAACATTGCTTTTGGCCAAAACAAAAGGTTTAGAGGAGAAAGTTAATAAGCTTCATGTGGATCTCAGACAGAAAAATGATGAGACATCTGAAGGAATGGAATTGCATGGTAAATTACTCCAGCAGATTGAAACAAAAGACTCCGAGTTGCTTTCTGAGAAGAAGAAAAGAAGGGATGTAATTGCTGCTTATAAAAGTCTGAAATCCCAATACAACTTTCTGCTCGCAAAATGTGGTCTTACCCCAGAAATTATGCTTCCCTTGAGCAAAATAGAAGATGGAAGTGATTCATTAGGGCGTAATTCCAATCCAGTAACTTCACCTGGTAAGCTATGTTGCCTTTAATTAAGTTTCAGCTTCATGATGTATTCTGATGTTTCTCTTCCCCAGTATAAAAGAACATACATGGCACATTTTTTTTAAAATCAGATAATACTACAAAAAAAGTTGAGTTATTTGCTGTGTAAACATATTGGCACCGATAATGGAATATAGCAAGCTCACTGTTTTGTAAGAACAGAAAAATGCATTTCTCCTTACACCACTACGTCTTCTCAGGTGTTGTCCCAGATAAGGGAAACATAGTGCCAAATGCTGTGATGGTTTCCTGTGAAATCACCAAAGAGAAGGAAATTTTGGAGGTTGACAAAGGAAGGGGATTAATTCAAAGATCAAGCGCCGACTCCCCTTGTACGTCCAGTGATGCGAAACCTGGCACACTAGCTGGCACAAAGCGTCCAGGCTCTTCTTGGAGAGAGACTCGGTCCCACCAAAAGCGAGGTGGGCTGGACCCACATGATGATTTCCTTGATACTCCCTTGGAGAATATCAGAGGAAACATGAAAAAGCCCATGAAGGAAGAAGAAGTCAATTTACCATGTCCACTTCCAAAGGACATGAATTTTGACAGCTCAGATGATGAAACACAGGATGTAAACGGAGACCCTGGCCAACAGAAGCTGCAGATGCCAGATGGCACGAGGGGCTTTAAGTACATTGAACCGGTGAGAAAGAAAGCGGATAGAGAAAATCTGAAAGGAATTGAATGCAAGCAATGCAAGAAATTTTTTGATGCTGTTCTTCCTGATGGAGGTAATAATCAGCAGCTACGTTGCGAACACCATGATGGAGTTTCGAGGCATCGATATAGGTTCGCACCTCCTTTGACTCCTGAAGGGTTTTGGAATATTGGGTTTGAATCTGAAATGTGAGTTGCTTTGACTCCTGAAGGGTTTTGGAATATTGGGTTTGAATCTGAAATGTGAGTTGCTTTACGTTGGAGTTCGATGTGAAACTTCAGTTAAGTTTAATTGTTAGTTTATTCTTAATGCTTCTAATGGTCTAGACTGAACCCAAAACAGCGGGAATTTTAAAAGAAATGGTGCAATCAACCTTCTTCTCCTCCAAATCTTGAACCATAGGTTTATGTAATGTAATGGATGCTAACCCTTTGCGTTTGTGTTCAATATCAAGAGACACAGTAGGGTTGTTTGATAACCCAATTCAGCACTTAAAAAAGCATATATTAAGTGACAAGTAATTAATTAAGGGAGTTTTTTTGGTCAAACGATAGGAATATTTAGGGGTTGTTTGATAACCAAATTCAACACTTCAAAGCTGAATGTATTAAGTAATAATTAATTCAATTGATTTGATAACCATATTTCATTATACTCCTATTCTAAGTGCCTCTTGAAATGTATGCCTAAAAGGTTACAAAATTAAGTAGTCTAGTACCTACTTAAATCTGACTGAATTTGTTAGTGCTTATGTACGACCCATTCCTTCACCACCACCACCACTGCCAGCACCGTTGCCACTACCACCACTACCACGAGCACTCCACTGCTGCCACCACACAAATCCCATTCCATTGCCACCATCACTACCAGTCTACCACCACCATTCCACAATGACTACAATTACAACCATCACCACTACCACTGCCGCCACAACCACCATTATCATTACCACCACCATCACTATCACATTGCTTAGAATTTTATGTGCCTCTTAATATCAAGGCTAAAAAAACCATAAAACGTAGCCTCTTGACTGCGTCCACCATCACTCTCTAGTCGCCACCACTTCACCTTTGTTGCCGCCATTTCCTACCACTTTCATTGTTGCCACTACCACTCGACCACCGCCACTACCACCACCACCACCACCACTGCCATTATCACTTTGCATCGCTATCACCACCACTAGCACCACTACACAACCTATCACCACCAATACACTACTGCTATCTCTCCACCACCGCTCCAACTACACAACCTATCACCACCAATACACTACTACTGTTACAATCACTCCACCTCTTTGCCATCATGACTAGACCACCACTCGTTTCCGTTATCACTAGCACCACCCTCCACCACCACCAATAACCATTGTCGCCATCCTTCCTCCACTACCTCAGCTACAACCACCACCTGCCACCATCACCACACCCTGTCCACCATACCACCACATGTAGCTGCTACCTCTCCATTACCATCAATCCACCGCCACTAAAAGAAAACAATTACAAATGATAAAAATCAAAATTTCAATCTATTTTTGTCATACAGCGTTTTAGCTTTAAAAGGCAGCATTCAGTTTAAGTTATACTCCCTCCGTCTCAATTTACTTGTCACTTTTTGGAGTTCGTGCCACTTTTCAATTGATTATATCTTGTAATTTATAATATTTTAGGCGATTTTGAAAACATTGTATTATAGAACAAATCGAGATCTATCAAACAAGATCCATATTGGATATAAAATTCATTACCAATTTAAAGATATAACTAATTCTTTTTTCCGGTTGGAATAGAACTGTGACAAGTAAATTGGGACGGAGGGAGAACAACACCTAAGTGCCTGATTTGATGCCCTTTCAATTAGAATGGTTCATTTACATGGCACTTGAAGTAAGGCTGCCATTTTAGGTTGATGGGTTTACCGTGAGTACTTTGTGAAGGTGCATGAGACCATTGGTATGGAAGGGGCATCCTTTAAGATGCTACTTCTGTGTTTAAAACTACCAAACTTTTTCATCCATTCAAAGGCGATCATAAGATCAACAAGGATAGAGCCGCCAAGTAAAGGCTTCAGAAAAGTCCAAGGATAGGCAACTCCCACAGCCTCCTGGGCTTTGATTATCCTGGCTTTCAAGGAGGGGTAGAGGTAACCTAGTGCTGAAAATTTATTTGTCACCTGGAGGGGCATCCATATCCGAAGAGAAAGAGATGGCAGAGTAAGTGCTTCGTCCTACCTAAGCAGAGCCCTGCTCAACGACTACAAGGGGGCTAGAGTCATAGGTCAGCCACCTAGGTCACTTCACAAACTTCCTCTTTTCTGTTCGAGATACCAAGCCCTCCTCATACGAATTGGCTGACGGGGCCACCACCAAATTCCGTAGCTATTGACTTATTTTGATAACTAGGGTCGTCCAATCTGAAACAGGCATGTTCTTCTTAAGTCTCTTTACTACAGGCTCCTCTGTCCCTCCTTGATCCCTGCCCTTGCCTCACTCAGCTAAGATCATTATAAACAAAATCAAAATAACAAGAAACTCACCATGGGATCGAGGCCCAGCGAAAGAGAATAAAGCTTTGCAAGAGTAATCAACTGAGTAGATAAAGTGCTTCTTGTACAACTCATCCAACCATTTTCTTCTTCTTGTACAACTCATCCAATCATTTTCAGTCTCCCATGGGACGTTTGCTATCGCAGCCAAAGTAGGCGCGCCGCAGAGGCAATTGATTCAAATGGGTGAAAGCAGTCAGCACCTTTTAGGAGCCAAACTCCAAGCCATCCCCAAAACGAAAAGAACTTGTTCTTCCAATCCTGTTGGAAGTAGGAATGCCTGAAATGAGGGAGCTATCCTCTTGAGACTGAAAGTACCACCATCTGAGGTCATCCCTGGCCTCCCTTAGGGTAATAGCGAGACAAGAACTCGGCAATGGTTAATCTAAAAGAGTTGTTGTGACCCTAGAGCACGAGCATAGCAGAAACAACACTCTAAGCGTTTGGAATGTCCAACAGCTAAACCTTAAAAATTTAAGAGTTCACGAATAAAAGGGGAAACATGGAATTTGAAATCCCCTGGAAAGCATGCTTGTACATGCAAGCCTCAATCGCATAATATCGGCAGGAGCACTAATTGGGCTCAGGAACTCGAATCCCAATCGTGTCGGGAGTCTTATAAGCTTCACAAAACAACATATGGCCTCATTTTTTAAGACGCAGCCCCATCAAGGTTGATGGCTCCAGACATCATCTTGTCAGACATTAAGATGCTTAAATTGCATAATTCTAGGTCGGACTCATCAGGCGAAGAACAAGAATCGATCTCTATAAGAAGCGCATTAGTCCCCTTGCTGGACCAGGACCAGGGTCACATACTTAATGCACTCGTACAAATCCCACACTACATGAAGAAATTGGACACTTTCGTGAACGAGTCTATAGGATAGGAGGACAATCTTGGTCGAAGTCTGCTAAGAACACTTAAGGTAATCGGTCCCTTTGAAGCCAGTATAGGGCAATCCTTGCGAAAAAAGAGAAAGAGGTCGAGGCCATACTCGCAGAAAGGAAAAGAAGATCGGTCAGGAGAGGGAGACTGGGAATTGATTTTCTTCGCTATCTCAATGCACAGAAGCGGAAGTTAGAACCCAGAAAGAGGGGGTACGGTCTCTCTAATTCGCAAAAGTTGACCAAGTACATATTTGACCTTAGTTGTTCGATTTTGGCCGCCTTTTGCGAAGAAGAGAGATGCGCCAATGGTCTGGAACCGATCGGGGATTGGTGAAAAGCTGGAAATGAAATGACGCGCATATCATCAAAGTGTGCTCGGGAAATGACCGAAAAATTAAAAACGAAACGAAGGGGAACACCACCACCCCTCCTTATCCCCGTGATATACAAAAGTTTTCTACTTGGATAAACTACGTTTTGTTTTCACTCCTCAGAAGTTTCCTTTTTGTGGGTTCGATTATGGGGTCTGCCTTTATGAATCGAATAGCAGACAAAACTTTTGTTTTGTTTGGAAGTTGAGAAGGAAGGAAAGCAGTTATTTTTCTGCCAATCCTTAGATGGAACCTTGAAAGAAAAGAGCGTAACGGAAGACAATTGCTTCAATTTGATAGAATTTCAGGGCCATCTTCTGGTCTAGGAACCTCTTAAAAGAATTGACAAAACAGTGAACAAGAAAGAAAAAAAATCCCAAAAAATAAGCCGAAAAAATGACAAGCGTTGCCAATAAAAAATTTCAGGTATATAATGAAGTCCGGGCTTTTGGTGCAATTTTGAACCCGGGGGGCCTGCTGTGCACATAGTATGCGTGGTTGTGCACAATTTGGGCCGTCCGTTCGGCCATCCGATGATCCACGAGATGAAATTTAAACTATCGGATGGCCCAACGGACGGCCGAGATGGTGCACAGCACACATGCTGTGCACATTAGGGTCCCCCAATTCAATAGTTTTCGGCTTTCAATTTTTATTCTTTATTGTAAGAGCAGACCAACCACGAGAATTTTGATCAATGTGAAAATCTAAATTCAATCTTAATTACAGTCCTTGCTGAATGAAGCTAACGCAGTACCATGTTATCAAGCAAAAATATCTTCAGCAATAAAAGATTTATCACCATCCATACAAGTTTCAGTAGGAATTTGCAGCTGCTCATAGTTTAACTGTCGAGAAGCCTCGCCGGGCCTGCTGTGCACATAGTATGCGTGGTTGTGCCCCAATTTGGGCCGTCCGTTCGGCCATCCGATGATCCACGAGATGAGATCTAAACTATCGGATGGCCCAACGGACGGCCGAGATGGTGCACAGCACACATGCTGTGCACATTAGGGTCCCCCAATTCAATAGTTTTCGGCTTTCAATTTCTTTTCTTTATTGTAAGAGCAGACCAACCACGAGAATTTTGATCAATGTGAAAATCTAAATTCAATCTTAATTACAGTCCCTGCTGAATGAAGCTAACGCAGAACCATGTTATCAAGCAAAAATATCCTCAGCAATAAAAGATTTATCACCATCCATACAAGTTTCAGTAGGAATTTG
>BPLS01000134.1:544244-609508 GCA_019656275.1 Rhododendron kiyosumense
TAGCTGCTCATAGTTTAACTGTCGAGAAGCCTCGTACAAAGCTATGCCAACACTCACTGAGAGATTAAGACACCTCACATACGTTTCAACCATCGGAATCCGAATCCCGTCAGCGCAGTCAAGGAGGGCCTCATGCGGTAGACCGCAGGTTTCTGAGCCGAATACGAGCCAATCACCTCTTCTGTAGGAATACTCCTGCGCAAAAGGATTCCGAATAAAGATTATTCAGATTAAAGAAAGAACCTATTCAGAAGCAAAGGACACCAATTTGGGCCAATACAAGCATCAAACAACCCTCTTACAACGAGTTCCCACTTATACAAGATACATACAGATGTAATACAAGATCACAAGAAATTGAACCGCCCAAATTCCAGCTCTACAAGTTGCAAGTTGGAACCGCCTCTTCTTTGATTCTAACCATCCCTTTGCTCCCTCACCACACTTCACAGTTCACACTATCTACCAATTAAGCTTACATACACAAACTCCTCCCCAAGCTTAATTGTCTTCCTGAGACTCATCATTTGTCTTTGCTCTCTGTTGCACTGGACAACAACCTGTTGTGTCTCTCTGCGCCTCACCAAAAAACCACAGGTTATTATCAGCCTCTGGATCACCAAACAAACTCTTGATGTTCTCTACCTTATCTCCTAGGACCTTTTCCACCTTGTGGTGGACTAGTTCACATCTGAGGCTTCAACACACTTGGCAAATTTGACCACGCAGATGAGTCCCAAACAATCAACAATGGAGGTGCAACAATCACCATGCAATTAGTTGGATAATAAAATTATCATAAAAAAAGAAGTTGGATAAGAATATCAAAATATCAGTCATGTCTCTTTTATCTCACCAATGTCTCGTGCCAATAAACCAATATCTCGTCTGGTGTCTCAATTCAATAGTCTCATCTGGTCCTGTCAATTTGTAACACCCATCTGCTTCATATCATCTCTACCTTGTCTTCTTTCACTCATATCGTATCAAATCATCGATTTCTCGGCTTATTTAGCTTCCAATTAGAAAATGTCATGATCTTTAGTAGACCGTGTCATCAAAATATCGAGCATTTCTCATATGATATCACACGTGTCAGTCACTTTCTCTTTTGATCCATAAAAAACTTGCGCTAAAGTCTAAACAGCTCGGTCTCCTATAATCTCAATTTGTATCACAAAAATATTGTGGGTGGCAGCTTTTTCTGGTCCGACCAGTTTCATATCGTCACCAATCGGCTATATCTCGTGAAATTCTGAATATCACAAGGCTTGGTTTACTGCTCAGCTTGTCACTGCTTTGATATGATATCATCACCTGGAATCTCGTCTAATGGCTAAAGAAGACTTGAGTTGCGTGCCACACATCAGATCTGTGTGCAAACTGTTCAGATGGCGCTAGATGCCCTAGTGCTCGGACTGACATGTGATTGATGGGGGTCTGGTCATCTCCCCTAGCCAATTGCAACAGTGGTCTCCAAAGTTGTTTCCACCGACTTTCAACTATGAGCAGTAGGTGAGGGTCCTCAGTTCTTTTGAGCGAAGATTCCCCCATGTCTGATACCAGATGGTGGTGGAAGTTCTTTAAAATGTGATGCGCAAAGAGAAATCACATAACACACAACTCAATTTTATTCCTTCTTTCAACAACATTTGCACATTCACTCTCCCTCTCTCTCACGCAGAAATCTTTCTCACCTCTCTCTCTCTGTGTTTCCCCCCCTCCCACAGTCCCACTCTCTGGATTTCTCTTAAAATGAACTTCACACTACACACCCATAACCTTATATTCACAACAAGTTTCACACGCAGTTAGTATGAAACTGGAAATCTGTAAGTACTAAGATCAGAAAAGAGTTGAAAAAATGGTACACCAGATTCCTTGTTAAGTGGTTCCAAGTGTATTCACATATTTTGCATAGTTGCACACTCCAACCGGAAGGGGCTATATGAAGTTTATGGGGGTTTCACATAAAATTTCAAGGAGAGCGATGGAAGCCTGTTGGGTAGTAAGATAAGAGAAGAGATTGGCAAATGAAACTAACATAGGAAGTACACCATCTGAGTATCACATTTTCATTTTTGAAGAAAGGATAATACCATTTACATCTCTTAAGCTTTCCCTCTTCCCATACTAACCTAGGATCTCTCTCTCCCAGCTTCATTTGTATGAATTGGAATGGAAGTGATTGAAGCCAGGTTACAAAGCACAAAGAAGTAATCTAAATGATTCAATTCGTGTAACACAAAGTATGGCGCAATCAATGACAAGTAATTTATTACTTGGAAGAGCTATACGGTTTTCTCAACAAATGCCAGGAGGCAAAAACACAGTTACAACTGGTGTTGCATCTACACTTCTTATCAGAATGACAAAGCATGAAGGTAGAAAGGACAAGCACTTACTGAATGAATAGTTCTTCCTCTCTTAGTAAAAGCTAATAGTCGTTTTTCCCCATTCTGTAAAGAACAAACATGTAGTGAGAGAGAGAGAGAGAGAGAGAGAGAGAGAGGAGAGAAGAGAAGAGAGAAGAACGGTCTTTGACTCAGATAAGAAGAATAACCTGCTGACTGAAATGATTTCGAAACTCTGCCCATGAATCATGCACTTTGACAACTACATATCTATTTGAAAATGTTAATCCACAAAACTTTAATATGGAGGGATTCAGTCAAAAAGCATGAAAGAGCAGTCAAGACTAGATAACAATCCATAAATATAGCATGACAATTAGATTTTATAGTCTTAGGAAATGAGGACAAAAAATGAACTGCAAGATCTTTTTTCCCCTCACTTCGGGTTTGCATAATCAAAACATCACAGAGATAAACTATAATAAAAAAAGTCTCCGAAAAACCTCAAAGCCACAAACGTATTTCCAGGATACGGCCAATAATCCAATCCAGCGCGCTTTAGCTTTGCATCATCCACCTGAAACCCTAGCGGCTGAAGAAGACAGAACAATCGTTTGAATAGCAAAGTCAATTCCAGTTCTTAAGCTAATTGCTGTAACCTAATAACAATACACTTTTTCTGCTTTACTAACAAACAGACAGGTAGAACCCTATTCTCAGATGGCATATACCCCAACTAGGTGCAGTCCAACGGCTGATGCTGCACAAGTTCTTGCAATGCATCCAGTGTTACCAGGAATCTGCCAAGGACAAAAGAATTCTCAGAGCCAGCCCTGGGATATTGGGGTTGTCTGCAACCCAAAAGTAAACACTGAAGCATATGATTTTGGAAAATAAAATTTAAAAAAAAAGGTAACAGGTCACACCCAAAAATAGGTACATGGGGGAGTAGGTAAACGAACCCGTGAAGGGAACGATCTTTACAAGAAAATGAAAGATAATGGGAGTTATTAATGGACAAAATATTGCAGAATCAAAAGTGGCTCTAGTTTACAGTCAGATGAATGAACCACTGGAAGCTTGTATGAGTTGGTTTGACTGCCCTAACAATGCCGGAATATTTTCAACATGTTAATAAACAAGACACTCTTCCTTTTAGGAAACACGGGAATAACAGAGGACTGCAACAGAAAAACGGTGTGCACTTCATCTAGTTAAATACCAAGACAAGGTGGAGACAATTTGCGCAGCCAATCCATTAACTGCTCTCAAATTATCGTCATTATGGCACAAATAACAAAGCATGACAGCTGCCATAGTCATTAGCCTCAGCCTCAGGTTTCACCTAAGTGGTACAAGAATTTGACCGCAGAAGGAGAACGACTTGATGATTAAAGAAGAGTCTTGTTGTTTGACTGACTCACATACCCTTTATTACTGTTATGGTAAAATTTGTTAACTAAAGTTACTCAATATAACAAAAACAAGAGTTCCAATATCAAAATATTGATCACCCATTTGTGCTACAACGTATTGAAAAGAAATCATGCCTTTAAATTATTTATGTCCCGTACATAATCCCCAAATATGGAACAACTGACAAGAATCTAACTAGGAGATGGCACTAAACAGTGAAGCAAATCTGGGGACTTGCATTTGCAGAAAAAATGTGGAACAATGATGTCAAATCTTACTCGCCAAAAACAAAATGATGTCCAATCCTGCCAGAACCCAAACCCAAAACAAATAATAAGTAAACATGAGCTTCTTCTTGCTCACTTAATATTGACTGGCAAATCATACTTAACAACACAGCCACCCACATTACTGGACATGTTTCGTGTGATTGTTTGGGCGTTTGAGAACGATATACAAACTTGCTATGTTGTCCTGCAGGACCTGTGCGATTATATTGTTTGCAACATAAACTTCCACGATATTGAAATTTGATGCATTATGGAAACTTGTTTGACTACATGGCACAAGAAATAGTTAAACAATTCCTACCACAATCATTTTGGTTATTTTGTAGCAATCAACTATTGGCTTGGATTTGGCTCTTATCAAACTTTAAACATGATATTCCCACGGTGCAGATGATAAACATGTCAATAAGAGCAGCATGCGCTGGTTTCCAAAGGATGGACAATTCAGTTGGTTTCATCAAGTCTGGTTTTATTCAGTGCAAACAATCCTCATATAGCTTACAATAACATAACCCATCTAGTCCCCAATCATTGGGGGTATGGGCGGGGGATGATTGGAGACAGACCTAACCTTTGGCAATATATGCACAAAGTGGCTGCTCTCAGAGTACCACTGAAACAGTGGCCCCCCTAAACCTCCAAGAACCGAGGAGCTACAGGGACGTTTTGTTGTAGAACCATGCCCCCAAATCAAAGCCAAATGGCATCAGAGAGAGCAGGCCTAGAGACCCAAATCAATTTATGCGCACATTACCATGCTTCCTTCATTGATAGTCCAGAGCATCGGTATGCACAACAATCCTCATATAGCTTAGGAATTACTTTATTTGGTTAATCATTTGTTTTATTTAATTTGGTTTAGGAGAATTTAAATGTCGTGTTTTGACTTATGTGTGCTCCACATTTCCTTTTAATTGGCACATGCTATGCGCATAATTTATGGAATGTAAAAGAGGCCAATGGGACGATGGACACATCCTATATTAGCCTCATCTCTTCTTCTTGTTCTTCAGTTACTGAGTTCTCCACTAGGACCACTACAGTCATCATGATCCATGTTACGGAGAATCAAATTCAAAAGGAAATACCAAGACGTAAGCATGAGTTCTACTAGTGAAATCTGTTAGCACTATTGGGAATTGTTAGTTCGGGAAGGTCATGGTTACAAGTTTAAGAAAAATAGGTTCTGAGACTTGGGATTTCAACCTACGGTTAACAAAAAATTGCTACTAACCGCAGCAGATGAAACAGTGGCTTGTTCTTACTATGTCCCCACTATACAAGATAATTGGCAGAAACTTTAAGATGCATGCAAACGTACCCTTGGTCCTGTACTTAGTGCTCTTACTAAATACTAACATGGTACGCTGTTTGCGATTTTGACTAATAGAAGTTGTACAAGCGTAACAATTATTCATGTGTTGGAGTCTTGAATTGTTGTTTCCGTAAAACACTAGACAACTTCCTCATGGCTGATTGTTGCAGAGAGAGATGAAAAAGATAAGAAAATCTGTATAGAAGCTGATTCACATTTTGCCCCCATTGTGTTGAAAAACTGAATAAATTGAAGCATCAAAATTCCTCGAAAATCTTGCATACAAGAGCCGTTGTAATTAAATGCATAGCCTGAAAGAACCTACATGAAAGACTAGGTAAAATGCCTAGTCAATCACACCATTACAAGTACAACAGGCTCCTTAAAAATGAGGTCCTTTGCTTTCTGTCTAATAGGCTGGCTACATGTAGCTGGTCTTCGATGGCTAGGCTAAATTCAATTTACCCACCCCACTAACCATATGTTGATGTTTTTGCTTTTACATTTTGACTAGGCAAAAAGACTAGTTGCGCTAGAAACACACCTAAAAACTTGACTGGGCAAAATAAAAGTTAACCTTTTCCATAGGGGTGGCGGCGCAGCAAGCATAGGGTATGCAAGTGAACACCCTTAGTTTTTCCCCACCCCCAAAATTAATAGTTTTTATTCATGTGTACACTTTCTTTGAATACCCAGCCACAAGTGTTTGAACACACACAACCTAAAATTTGTACACGCATCAACTCAATTTGAACATCCAATTACATTGCACATTCATTGAGGAAAATTAAGACAAATGGCAAAATAGAAGGGAAAGGTAATAATTTAGGGGGTTTTTTGTCTCCACCAGCATCTCTCTCGTCTCTACCTTAGTGCCTCCATCCATAAACATAGGTTATAGGTAATTATTTTCATTACCCAGGTCTTCAGGCGCGCACCTCGACTCATCCTGAGCCCCAAATGAAGCCGGACAAAACTTTGCACGGACTCGCCGCAAAGAAGTCGATAACACACCTAAGAGGTAGCAAAAACTCCTACGTTTGCCTTGACCACTAGACCAACCCATTGGAGTTATTATAGGTTGTAGGTATTGATAAGGCTTCCTTCGATAAAAATTTAAGTAGTGGATTGTTTGATTACTTATATTGAGAAAGATATTTGATACAATTGCTAATGAGGTTATTCAGCACCGAAAAATATACCATTGATAGTCATTCATGTCATTTGTACTTTTCTTGTTTTTGGACTGCATTGTTGATTTTAATAGATGAACTTTTGTTTGCGACTTTGCGTTAGAAGAGCGTGAGTATTTTTATGAACCCCTTGGAAAAAAATTCTGGAGCCTCCACTGCTTTTCCATGCCCTTCCAGTAGTCAAAATGCCTATTTATTTAGTGTCGGAGATGCTCTGAGTAGTACCTGAGGAGAAACTAATACCACTTGAAGAACCTTGTTCTGTGAGCCTTCGCTGACTGCCTCGCCCACCCCATTAATCACAGAACTGCAGCTCCCTCTTTCAGCTGCAAAAGCAAAATCGCTGATTGAGTACGAAATCTTATGCAGCATGATACATACGTCTGTACATATCTACAGAGATACATAGATGAGAGAGAGTATAGAGAGAGAGAGAGAGTATACAGAGAGAGAGAGAGAGAGAGCATACAGAGAGAGCAGAGAGGAGAGAAGCGTGATGGGGAGGAGAGAGAAAAGGTGAAGTTGGTATTGAATTGTGGGAATTGGAGTGGTCGGAAGAGGGAAGAAGATCTGGAGCGGAAATGGAGGGGTGTGGTGGTTATAATGTTTAGGGTTTTGAGACCAGTTGATGGGTCCATTCAAAGCCGGCTCGGCTGTGTTCAACGCTCAAAATGTTGCCTCTCCTCCTCCTGGATTGGATGGGGGCATAGATGAGATGACACTGACGGACCCAGGCATCATAGGCAACACTAAT
Source organism: Rhododendron kiyosumense (assembly GCA_019656275.1). Classification (NCBI taxonomy): domain Eukaryota; kingdom Viridiplantae; phylum Streptophyta; class Magnoliopsida; order Ericales; family Ericaceae; genus Rhododendron; species Rhododendron kiyosumense. The sequence goes on from BPLS01000134.1 coordinate 551,567, forward strand.
GCAGCAGAGCATATCTACAAGAAAATGCTAGGGGTAGGGGGTACCGACCGAAAAAGTACGTCCGCTATACGACCTTAAATTAAAACTGCCGACACAAATTATTGTATACAGATATGCACACGATTTATTATTGTGGGGCCCAATTTTGAGTCTCGCATAAATGATTCGATTCGTTCATTAGTTTTAAAATTTTTGGTGGGACTTTGTGAAAATTCTGAATGAAAAGTTGTGAGATTAGATTAAGCATTTACATGTATCATATTAAGGCCCAGTTCTGGAAATTTTCTTAAAAAATAAGTACTTATTTTGCCACTTCTTATTCAAAAATAAGAAGGGTCATTCTACAAAATTCAAATAAAAAGTTTCTTTCACATTTTCAAACTTAAAAATAATATAAATGAAAAAAAATTAATTTTTTTTGCACTGTATTAAAGATCTCAATGAGATCTATCAAACAAGATTCATAATGATAGGAAAATTATTTGTGTAAACACATGATTTTAGAGTTTGAAGTTGCCTTATACAAAAAATAAGACTGTTGCTATGATAATGGGCGCCGGCGGAGAGAAATCGTACCGGCGGCCGTACCGGGCAGTCTCCGGCCAGTGGACGGCCGATCCGAGCCGTCCAAAAATATCATCATATATACACGGAAAAGAGGTGCTCGAAAAAAAGCACCCTACACATCTCGGATGCCATTGATTCCAGCGTTAACCCCCTCGATTTTTTTTTAGAATTTTTGAACTGCTCGGATGGGCCGCCCAGTGGCCGGAGACGGCCCGATGCCCATTAGTACTTATATAAATTCTACCAAAATAAATACTACCCTTCTTATTTTCCGGAACAACCCTTCTTATTCAACAAAAAATAAATTCTTATTTGGTTTCTGGAACCCAGCCTAAGCTGATTTTTTACTGAGTTCCTAAATTTTTTTTAAAATTAATGAATTGATCGAATTATTTGTATGAGATTCAAAAATGGGTTCCATAACAAATCTGTGTGCATATCTGTGCACAATAGTCTATGTCATTAGTACAGTTCTTTTTCAACCCAACCTTGCAACTAACACAGCAAATCTGTGCATAGATTGCATTGTGGAGCCTATTACAGGTTCCACACAAATAATTTGAGCCAATCATTATGTTTAAAATTGGATTGAGCTGTTTTTTTTTTTTTTGGAAAAATGTTTTAAACATAATGATCGGCTCAAATTATTTGTGTGAAACCCATAATGAGCCCCACAATGCAATCTGTGCATGATCTGTGTACAAATTTGTTGTGTCCACAAACTTTTCATTTTCAACCCTTCTACAACCACCGATCGGGAGACCAATCCCGCATCGATGGGACACAAGGCCCACTACAAGTCCTGCACAGAAAATTTGAGCCATTTAATAATTTTTTTAAAAATGTCCCAAAATTTGAATGAATAATGAGAAGATTGGATCGAGTACTTATACATATCGGATTGAGCAACTCAATTTTTTAAAATTAATGAATGTCTCGAATTTTCGATGCAGGAATTGTAATGGGCTCTGCATCGTTATCGGTGCGAGATTGATAATCTCATGATCGGTGGCCTTATTGGCCCGTTTGGATGCGGGTAAAGAATTTGGGGTATTAGTTAATAAGAGGAGATAAGATAGTAGAGAATATTAGTTAATAAGGAAGGGTCCACATTTATGTGATATTTATGGAGGGGGATTAAATAGTATATTGTTTGGATGAAGTATTAGAGAAGGGAGATTAAATAGTACTTCGTTTGGATGAAGGATTAATAGGGGGTATAAGGAATGGTGGATGATGTAAAAAATTGTCAAATGACCATTTTGCCCTTGTGCAGTCTCTAAATTCATTATGTATTATTATTTTTATATAATTGCAAATTTAATTATTCTTTCACAATTTAAGTCATAATATTTATTTGTACTAACAAATTAATGAATTTAGTATTATTATTAAACATTTTTTTTATATAAAATTCGGTTTTTTAAAAAGAAATTGGGGTTTTTAAAAAAAACACATTGTTTGCTAGTTGTAATTTGTAAGGTTCCGTTCCACTTTTTGTTAAATTTCGTTTTTTTTATCCCAAAAAGTAGGCTGGTTCCAGATCTGTGAACCTTCCTTTTTTTTTAAAATGTTTGACCAAAACGACGTCGTTTTTGGTCTCTGTTCCCCACAGGCCCAGAGTAAAATGACAATACAGCCCTTGCCCCATTTTCATTTCCTAGGGCTTCTACTATACAACAAAACACTTTTCCTCATCTTATCTCATCTCATCTGTTATCCCCGCAGCCGTCCCTTTCCCCCTTTCCAGAAGTCGCCATCCATCTCCCCTTTTCCGCCTTCCCTCTCCCCCTACAGAAGTCAGAACGGGCCGAGAAGAACACATATTCCAACCTCATCTGTGTTGCCCTCCCTCTTCCCATTTGCAGAAGTAACAACGAGCAGGGAAGAACACAAAGAAGAAGAGGTCTGACCCAAGATCTGCAGGTATCGATATTGCTGTTCTCTTATATAAAAAAGTGTAAATCTATGCCTCAAAATTGTAACTCAAAACCGCTGGGTTAAAATTGATGGAATAGGATAGAGTTCAACACTCTGCATTTGATTTGAAACTTTTGACTTGGGGTAAATGATGTTTTGGGGTTGTCTTACTGGAATTTCAGTAGGGTGTGTGTCGGGAGAGGAAATCCTGTGGTGGCTTGTTCCTTGTTTGTAGCTAGGGTTTGTTTTTACTAGAGGTTGGGGTTGGTGCAGGAAACAAACTGTTCACTCTCAAACTCGTGTATGTTTGTTTGAATAAGCTAGTGCCAATTTCATTCAACTAATGATGTATAATTTGTTGAAGCTGCTCGAGTGATAATGAGAGTAGTACGATCAATTACAAAGGCAAGCCAAAAGTTGCAAAATTTTCTACTGAGTGCTGAGATTGGTTGACCTCGAATGCTAATTCGCGTGTTCACAACCCGTTCTGTCTCCTTTTCTTGTCTTTATGAAGGCTCGGTATAAGGGTTGTCATGTTAACTAACATCATTCGGTTTGAACTTTAATGTACTTTTTTAAAAGGGAGGATATTGTGATTACATGTATAAAATGGGAAGGAACGACTGTATTGGGAATTAACTAAGAATTCCTACTAACCTTGTTGTGCATTTGCATAGTGCAGGGAGAGAGAACTGAAAATACTAGATTTTAATCCAAATCCACTCGTACTCTGTGTTTTCCTATGTACTTATTTATGTAATAGTCGTACTGCATAAGAGGTTGACATATTGTTGACATGGATGTCATATTTGGGACTTGTACTCTGTGCTGGAGATGAATGCATGTTTTTATAATTATGTAAATGTGTTTTATCACGTTATTGTAATCTGAACTTTTGTACCTAAAGAACTATTTTCTTTGTTCCAGAGCATGTCGTCACCAGCAGGTGGACGTGGTAGGGGAATCAGGGCAAGCCCCTACAAAGCCTTCTTGCAACCTTTAGAAGAATGAAACTTCTCGCAAGTTTCGCTGCGACCACTCTTCTCGCAATCTTATGAACAACCACACTTCTCGCAAGCTTATGAACAACCAAACTTCTCGCAGCCTTCAGAAGAACTAAACCTCTTCCATGATTCAGGACAACCAAATCTGTTGCAGGCTGCACAAGAAGTCAACTTCTCGCAGTCCTCACAACATACACATAGCAGCATGTTGTCACGGAGCGTTGGACGTGGGAGGGCAATGACGGCAAGCCCCTGAAAGACATTCTCGCATGCCTCATGACAACCAAACTTCTCTTCACAAGAACAACAGTTTTTGCAGGCTTCACCACAAACAAATCAACCCATGTGGTCACCAAGCCGTGGACGTGAGAGGGGAATTGGGACAAGCCCCCGCAAAGCCTTATCCCAGCCATCAAAACAAGCATATGGAATGCAGCATTCACAATAACCCTACTTGTCACAACCTTCACAACAACCGTATACAAAAAACATAGACAGAGTAAAGTGGACATCTCCTTTGGTAAAGTCTCTCCTTGAAGCATGTGCAGAAGAAATTGAGGAAAATGGACGGGCACTAAATGGGTTCAGCAAACAAGCATGGGCGAGGATTGTGAATGCAGTACTAGGGAAAACTGGAAAAAAAATTCGAGAAAAAGCAATTGAAGGACAAACATGGCTGCCTAAAGGATGAATGGAAGGCATGAATTTTGCTTGTGGAGGATAAACGGCAAACGGGACTTGGTAGGAACCGGGAAACGGGTGCAATAACGGGACCCGATCACTGGTGGGAAGCTATGATAGCTGTAAGTATCACTAACTTTGCTTGTTATTTTCATGCAATTAAGGTCCACAGAAAATTACTTGGCATACATTTCAGCATGTGTTTGAATGGCTCGTTCTCTTTTTGGTTCATGTGCATGGAATAGGTGGACACACAATTTCTCTGTCTTTCCTTTTGAATCCAAAAACTGCCCACTGCTGTCTGCTCATACAGGAAATTGTAGTATTGTATTGCTCATTTTCAACTATTATATTGCACTTTTTTTTTCCAATAACATTATATTGCACATTTCCATTCAAAAAGCCAGCCATTGCTGTTTGCAAACCAAAGTACCCATCAATGATGTTAGGGATTGAGTTTGTAACATCACCACAACCAACCTTGCCACCTTATTTCTTATTCAAAACCTTTAGAATGTTGGTATTTACTGGAATGTCAATCAAGCGTACATACAGGAAGTAGGGGGCCAAGCCACACCAATGGACCACACGACAAACTCAATCCCATGTTGCATGATTGGAGCCATGACTGGTCCTCCTATGCTTTTATGTGGGTGGGCCAGTGCCACAATGTCATTATTCTATTCTTTTCTCCTATTTTTTTCTTCATATTGGTCGACTGTGTGAAAGGCACTGAAGTGACCAGTCATGCCTCCATGTGGAGCCTGCAGTACTTCATTTGTGTGGTCAATACTTGCAGCTGCAGTCTCATTGTATTGCGGACCCCCCTTTATTTTGTTTTTCTCTCTTCTTAGGGCATTAAAGTTCTGTGAAGTAATGTAATTGTTACCTAGACAGCAACCTAAGGGGGGGGGGGGGGGGGTGGGTGAATAGGGTTGCTAATTAAAAATTACCAATTAAAAGTTATAAGGGCAAATAACTAATTAGCAAATATATAGAGAGAGTTAAGAATCGCAAAACCAGTTTATAGTGGTTCGGTCTGAATTTGTCCACGATCCAGCCTACTCCACTTCTCTCCAAAGCAATCGCTTGAAGGTTCCACTAATAAAAATGGAATTACACCAGTAAGCCTTACGGGTGCTTACAATTACCGACACTCCTAGTGTTCCGGAGGAGCTAAACAACCATAAGGATTTAAAGTACAAAATCCTCAAAACCCCTTCCAAAAACAAAACCCTTGTTTTTGGAATTACAGAACCAGTGTTTGAGAAATCTCTCAAAAAGATAATAAAATTTGTAGCTCAAAATTACAACACTTCTCTAAGAGTAGATATAACAATTTGCTCGCAAATCTCTCAAGGTGATTCTATGAAAAATGAGGTGTAGGAGATGATGAATATTGCTCTTGCAGAGTTTTGAGTAATCTGGTGAAGCTTGGTGGTTCTGTTCTTCAATTGAAGCTTCCTTTTTATAGCAGAAGAAGAAAATGAATGTTTTGTTCTTTCCGTTGAACTGCAAATCTATTCTGCTCCAATTTTGATCCTCCTTAAATGCAAGAGAACGTTGAGCCGAAATTCTGTTGAGAAAGTCTTGATTGATCTGCAACGTTTCTATTACTTAAATACAGAACTCTAGAAGTCAACAATGCTATAGATTGAATAATTAATGCTAAAATTGGTAGACCACATCACCTTTTTGAAAAGAACTAGATTGGTTGCTATGGTGTATTGGACTGAAATGGTTTTTAAAAGAATTTCTTTATAGACCAATAAAAGTATGGTTTGGGCCAATGACATTGAAAAATTTACACGAGGGTTTTCCAAAATTAAGATCGGGTCCGAGGGTTATGAATCAATTGGTCTAATTCATTTGCTTAAAACTAGCATTTATCAAGGGCTGGTAAACAGCTTGAATTTGAAGACACATTTCGGCTTAGAGAAATAATATGTTTCATGGACTAGAAAAATAACTTATCTCAAGGACTTAATAAACTTCAATAAGCTAGCTTTTAACAAAATCAAATTTGTCATTCAACATAATCAAAATCAATTATTTCTAACAGTTATGCACATGGATAGTACAATTCTTGGTCTGGCCAAACAGCTGTAGTCTGCATGTATAGTATCGAGTTAAATCAATTGCACTTGCATATGGAATCCAATGCTTCCCCTATATGAACCACAACTAACAGCAAAAATAAAGCAACTTCTTTTTTTTCCTTGTCAAAATTGTATTCCATTAACATGTACAAAAAGGTTCTGAAGAAGCATCTATTGACGAATAAGGTTTGAAGATCCATTGTGTGTTGCATTTAGCTCATATTTGCCACTTTTAGGTACTGCACTTTCCCCCCTTGTTAACTACGTACTTGCTTTTGTGGTGTTTGTTTTTTGTTTGTGTTAAATGCAGCGAAATAGCCATGTCGCAAAGTTTAGAGACCAAGGTTTGGAACACGAAGGCCTTATGAACCGTGTCTTTCGCGATGTTTCATCCATGGGAAATGAAGCTATCTTTCCTGGTGAGGGGATGCACTTAATTGCGGAGGGATCCGGTGACTCAGATGGAATGGGAGTTCATGGTGGGTCGTTCCCACAATCCCAAAACCAGTACTAAACTCCGGTCGGCAAGGGCAAGGGTAAAGATCCAATAGGGCAAACCTCAACAGTGGGCGGGTCGTATTCCTCATGAAAGCATAAGTTTAGCGTTGCCCAAGAGGCAATGTCCGCAACCTTTGCCGAATCAGTTGACTGTTTCAAGTCCACCCCAAGTATTGTCATTAATCGATCGGAAAATGGGGCATCGATAACGCAATCAAAAAGCTTGACACCTTTCCGTTTTTTGAAGTAGAACGTCAAAATGTTCAATTTCACAGCTGGGCTTGTCGTCTTTTTGAGAGACAGCAACATAAAATCCATATTTTTTACTAGCAGAAAAATTTGCCCAATGCTATTCAATGGCTCCGTGATGAGCACACTTTGGCGGAGGAGAGGTACTACATGAGTCCGCAGAATCAACGGAGAGGCCTTCAACCTCCCCCATTCCCTCATGTTCCGGATATTGCAGACATTTAGGTGTTTCAGCAACGAAAAAGTGTTCCCGCTTTAATTTGTTTCTGTCGTACACTTCTAAATTTGGTACTAGTTATGGGTTTTTATTGTTGTTGGTGTGTGGTCGTGATGAGTGTTTGAACTAATTTTATTTGACATCTCTCTTGTGAATAATTCATATGTCGACTCCTACGTAGTGGTTTAAACTCGCTGTTATGACATCGCTATTTTTCTTGGCATATTCCACCAGTGGTGTGTCTTCATACTTCTCCGTTTTGATACAGTTGTTGGTTGTAGTTGCTTGTATGTTGTTGCATTTGTAGTTGTGTTGCAGGGTAGGGCCATATAGACCGTGTGTAATGTTGCTGAGATGGGGTATGATGCACGATGTTCAGAGCAAAAATTTTAGGGTCAGCTGTACTGGAATGTCAAAAAGTGTATTGCCATTCATTGTTTGACATACAAAAAAAATTAGTAATGTTTCCAATTTTTTCAATGAAAATTGCCTAACTCAGTACAAAAATTTGAGGTACTAGTTCTTCCTAGTGCAAACCATAACACAAATTAATAGTTGGGAAAATCATTTTTGAAGGTTTGCCCCACACCAACAGTTTTTTTTAAAATTTCACGAAGATTACCTCATTTAACACTTGTAACCAATTACATGAATTTTTCTTGTTGGGAGCTATGGATCCATCAAGGGGAAGCTACTTCGGTAACAACGAAAATACTGGAGCCAACATTTTCTTTAGAATTTTTGGAGATGTGCCAAACCACCAGTATGGAGATTTGTACAACAATGTAAACCATGTTAACGCCACCAACTCGTCGAACGCGAACCCGGATATATGTTCAGGATCTAGTAATGGAGCACCAATCGGGAGTACATCGAACGCAGGTCACTTTTGTAATGAAGAGACTGAATATTGGAGTCCAAACGGTGGGACAGGCCACGAGAGTTCGTCAAATCAATGTGGTGGGGTTTCTAATGAAGGTACAGAAGATGGGGGTGAATATGGTGAAGGTGAAACGTACGAGGAGGATCCCATGGAAACAGACGAAAGTTTGTTGCTTGAAGATGACGATGATGTTCCTAAACATGTCGCATTCGAGGTATATCGGAAAGATCTGCAATATCTTGAAATGCTGAAGGCTCATGCACTTCAAAACGTCCCAGTTAAAATTGCGAGGATATCGTATCATACGTCTACACACAACGGTTTTGCTTGGGTGATGTTAGTCTTAACTTGCCCAAATCCTAGAAGGTGTCCTGAGCACTTCTCCATGACAAGCGAAGTTTTCGTGAAGTTATGTGAGGAATTGGTTTATAAATACAGCTTCCACACAACACAAAAACATGTAATCGGTATTTTTGAGAGCCTTGCAGTGTTTTTATTAATATTGCGTGGAACGTCCTTAAAACTAGTGGGGGAGATATTAAACCATGGGCAGGCAAGTTGTTCAAGGCAAATCAACAAAGTCCTGCTTTGTGTGACGCAAATGGCGAAACAAGAAATTCGACCGCACATGAATCACCCATATCCTTACTTGTCACGTAGACCTCAGTATCGACATTTCATGGTAAGAAGAATGTCATTAATAATTTGCCGTACTTTGTTAGTTACAAAATAAAAGAATAGTATTTGACTTCACCATTGTACACTAATGTCACTTTGAAATCATTTTCAAGATTGCATTAGGGCGATGGATGGTATGCATGTCCTTTGCAATCCTCCGCCGAAAGATGCCAAAAAATATTTTGGACGCAAGGGTGGCCACACGATAAACATAATAGCCATTTGCGATTTTGATCTCTGCTTCACATTTGCCGCAGAGGGATGGCAGGGATCGATGCACGATTACACTGTTTTCAAGGAATGTGTTTACAGCAGGGGCAGAGATATGTTTCCTCATCCGCCAGTTGGTAATGTTGTTGTAGTAGCTTGAATTATTTTTTGTCAAATGTGTTTTTACCACATAGTAGTGCTTTGAATATATTTACACGGGATTAGCACCAGCTAATGCTCATATTATATTTAGGTAAATATTACTTGGTGGACAATGGCTATCCAAATGGCAATGGATATCTATCACCATATAAAGGGTTCATGTACCACTTAGAAGACTTTAGGCGTGGAAGGAAACGGCAAATGGATCCATACGAGCACTTTAATAGGTGGCACTCATCACTTCGTTGTGCAATTGAGCGGACATTTGGGGTGTGGAAAAATAGGTGGAGAATGATGAAGGAGACATCAACCTATCCGGTTCGCATTCATAAGCTATTTGTTATTGCTTCCATGGCTACACAACTTCATTAGATGGAATTCTGTCTACGATGAAGAATTTGAAGAAGCGATTGGGAAGGACGAAAGGTATGTGTACAAGGATCTGCCAGACATTGATCCCAATTTTACTGCGCAGGAGGACATTGAAAGTCTCATATATCCAACAACGGCAAATAGTTGGGACATGGAAATTGTGCAGCGTGACATAATGACAGCCTTGCAACAAGATCGAGAAGTTTTTGGACAAACACAACATCGACGAAGAAATTAGTTCTGGGTTTATTCGTATAATTTTTGTAGGCACATACAGTTTTATTGGCTGTTATATGCTCTATGAAGGACCCTTGTTGGGACATAGTTTGTGTTGTGATTGGATGTGTAGGTCATATGATGTGGTCTCATTCTCTTCGAACTCGAAGCTGTTACTGAACTCCTGGATAATAACACCTCAAGTTGATATAAAATTTTGTTGCCCATAAGAACCACACAATTTTGACTAATGATCTGAACCACCATTTGAAGGCAAACAAGTGAGAATAGGAAAGTAAAATTACTTCCAATCCACCCACGGGTAGCACTAGTATACGCTAAGGCCTCGTGGTAGGGAGGAGTCAAACTACCCATAGGTTCTAATAACAGAGAACGATAACCGTTGACCAATGACTACGGGTCTATTTTCTCTGCTTGGAAAACGAAACAAAAGAACCTGTTCATGCGTAAAAGGTAGCCTAGGTGGAACCAGAATTCAACATATTCCTTTAGAGTGGGTGGAAGCTAACAATTTCGTTATTTTCATTTCAACATTTGGATTGTTAGGTAAATAACAATTGCTTGATCATCCTGTAAAAAATAAGGTTCCAGAAATTTGAATTGATCCCACTCTCTTGAGTATCATTTCACAATCAGCTGCAGTTGGAGAAAGTATAGAGACATGTATCAAAAGCAAGAGACCAAAAGTTATAAGCTCCAAAATGATGTTAAAAAGAGGAGTCGTAGCTATAAGATAACAGTAGTAGCATGTTTGATCGTTATTTTCTAGTCTGAGCAACAATGTAACGCCAAATTAGCAATTAGCATTGCCCCTACAAACCAAGCAAACATATGCTTCCAAAAGTCATGAATGAGGCACCGCAGTACTTTCTTTTAAAGGCATCGTTCCAACTAAGAGAGAGCTCGGCCAATGGAGCTCCATCCCGCACCTTGTATATACGAGTTTCGTCACCCATTATTGATAGTCTACCAACTACTTGCAACCTAAAATTACCGCAATCATATTTACCCAAAAATTACGCAGTCAACTCTGCCCATACAATTCTTTTAGCTGTTCAAAATTTAGTTGAAGTATTTGGCTTTCCACATGCACGAAATTGAATATATGTGTGCCAGTACTGTGTGTTTGGCGACAAGAGCACCCCGAAAGCAAAGCAAGCAGTAGCCCAAATCTGAGACAGACAGAAAGAAAATTCACCTCTAACGGATTTTGGCCATAACTGGTAGGATTCTACCTCCAAAACCTAGTTTGAAGAAACACTGTTCACTGTACGTCGATTACGGTCCAATCGAACCCCAATCTGAACGGAGACACACACCCGCACACATACAGAGAGAGAGAAAGAGAGGGAGAGAGGAACCTTGGTCGCGTGGGTGCTGGGGTGCAATGCGCTACCGATTGTGGATGCAATTTTTTTGTTACCGTATGAATTCGTACAACTTCTCGCCCAAATCTAATGAAGATTGAAGAGAGAGAGAGAGTCTGTGTGTCTGGTCTGAAGAATAGAAGAGGGAGGGCATCTGAGAAAGTTCAATTGATAGGAGGGTATTATGGTCATTTCGACAATGACCTTTTTAAAATAAATAACTTTATTAAGGGAAAGTGGAATGGGTCTTCCTTTTTTTTTACTGTTCATTACCTGAAAAGGAACTTTTGGAATCCGAAGCGAATGTGGAACGGTATCTAAATGTGTCTATCAAACTAGTTAGGTCAATTCTCATGTGCACAACAATATTATTTGATGAAAATATGTCTAACTAATTAGTTTGGTCAACTTTTTTCTTATAAATTGTGGAAGTTACCATCCGGTGATGTTCTCGTTCAGTAAAGTCTTGAAATAACAAATTTTTACAAGTTTATTCTGAATCGAATACATGTGCCAATAAAATACAACATAAAAATCCTAAGAAAAATATCCCAATAAAGTATGTTATTAGACTTGTTCAATGTTCATCTTCCAAAGCAATTGAGGATGTGGAAGCACTGTCACTTGATCGACGTTTGGTTGAGGCCAACTGCATCTCTTGATTCAGTTGGTATCTTTCCTCATGAAATTGTAACATTGCTCCTTCTGCTTCGTCGAATGTATTGTATCGTTTCTTCAAGTTCCCCGGGTATCCATTAACTTGCAATTCCAAGGTCTCCCAACTTGTATAGATCCCCGACTTACGGCCAACGAATACCACACAATAGTTTTGTTTATCTTCCCCCTCCATCGGAAAATCTATTATGATACAATAATATCAAAATTTCAATGTGAAACAATACTTAATACTAATAGTATGCTTAGAAATTGTATTTGGCTCAAATATAGTTCACCGGCACCGGCACATGGTGCACTACTTGGGTACAAGTTATGTTGCCGAACGGTGATTGAACCGTTGACCCTCATAACTTGTCTCGCCAAGATAAGTGACGTGCCTTCAACTGTCTCTTTTATATCATCATGGCCTAATTATAAGAAGAAGAAGCCAAAGAATTTGGCATGCTATTTTTTGTGCTGTAATGTATGCCAAACAAATTTCTGCGCTGCACAGTTTCTACAGTTTGGCATTCTATTTTCTGCAGTCAACTACCCACAAACACATCAGTAGCATCACACATTAGGACAGAGGTAGGACACAGGGCACAGTTTGGACATAGCTTGGACACACACACACACATTGTCCAGTTCACAGCAACACTTGGCTGTCCAGTTCACAGCATGTTGCAACCCATGAATATGCAGAAAATAGCATGCCAGAAAATTGCAGAAAATAGCCAACTAAACTGCGCAAAATTACAACCTAAAAAGGTGCAAAAAATAGCCAACTAAACTGCGCGCGCACACACACACATGGTACTCATGGTTTAAAGTTGCAGAACATAAGCATTTGGGCTCAGATATTGGAAGTTAATCATAAGGGCACTCATTGGCTGCAACTAATGTTGCCCCGCCAAGATTTCTACCTCAATTAACAAATGAATTGACTCATCATTGCCCGAGTTAGTCACACATTACTTGCCAAAACCTGTCATGCAAGAAATATTCATATTACATTCCACATTTCCAAAACATTTCATCAACTGTAGCAACATAAGTCATACAATGCCAAATCGTACAATCATCCACAAAGATGAATTCAGCGTTAGATTGTGAACACTATTTTTTCTTATATCTATAACCAAGTATCTAGACCAGTTAACACGCAACTTGATTAATCTGAAATCTTGTACTTAACGAGTACATTCACATGTACTAATATTCTTTTTAGTCAGCAAAAAAAAGGTAGGGATTAGATGTGGTTCTATGCTGATCCAGTCATAGTGGACACAAACATAACAAAATGCCTATTGATCATTTACAGCTATGTATCGTACATTAAGTGATTCACTGATCATAAAGTAGGCCACATGCATGGAAGGCTATTTCACAACAAGATGTCAAGAACCTGAACTGCTCTCAGTCGTCAAATCACAATTTTGCTTTGAAGCAAAATTAACAGCTAATGTCAGGTTGAGCTTTGTCTAAATACTGAACCAAACCATCCAAGTGCCAAACTTGCGGATTTGTTTGTACAATCCCAAAGACTTCAACAAATTAATCCAGTTAAGAAGTGATTAAAAGGTTACATAAGAACTAAGGCCTGCTTGAAAACTAGAAAGCAAAGATTAGAACCTAGTTAGGATTTGACTCAACCTTGCTTCAAATTTAATACCAATAATATTATCATTAGCCATTCTCTTCATCGGAAGACACAAGCATAAAATCATGTCTTACTTGCTCAATCAAATTTTAAGAGCATGGCCTCAAGTCTCAACAATATTTTCTGTCAATTCTGACATCGGAGTTGGGTACCATTACCACAGACGTAAGATAGAACAGTCTGATAACCTAAACTTAGAATAGTCTCATAACTCTATTGTTTGACATTCACACTGTAATACCCTGTATGACTCAAGAATGAATAAAACAAAGAAGAAAAAAGACTAACCAGTTTCCTTTAATAAACCCAGAAGCGAACACAATATGCAGAAGCAACAACATTAAAACTATATGTTACATGTCCAGATCCTAAATCCATGGAGAACACATCAAAAATCGCAGGTATAACAAAAACCCACGCATCATTGCTCAAAAAATCAACAAAAAAACACATCACACAACATGATATCAGTTCGTTGAACATCATACCTGAGTTAATCGAGGCTAAAATCGGTTGCACTCACCAAATCTCCACTGCTCTCGAAACGAGACCAGAAATGGTGGGCGGTAGATATGGGAGAAGCTGGGGGTGAGAGAAGGGGGATAAAGAAGGGTAAAATCGTCCAGTTTCAAGGGGGATTGGGGGGGATAAATTATGGGGACCTCAAACCCTAGCCGAAAATTGTACCGCCGGATCCCCCCTTCTTCGGTATTACTGAAGAATCGGTGCAAATGAAAACCCCTTCTTTTGTGGTTGCCAAACGAGGGTAAGAGATGGGGTCTAGGCCTTATGAAGGGATAAAAAATAAGACCTCCCCCTATGGACACATCCAAACGGGACCTATGAGTTTTGCTTATTTTTTGTTCCACTGGAGTACTTCTGTCATTCTAAATGAAACCGACCACTCAAAAAATTATTTTAAAATTAATGAATGATTTGAATTATATTTGAAAGTCGATTTGAATTATATGTGTGAACTCCGCATGAAATATGACAAATTTCACTACCCAATATTCGGTACTAACACCAACTTTATTTGAGAATTGAGAAGATATGAATTAACCATTGTAATAGGAGTATAAGAATTAGGAAAACTATATAAACATCCCCTAGACTATCACTTTTTCTCTCGGAGACCCTTTCACATTTAAAATTGCCCATAAAAACTCCCTGAGCTACTAAAAACAAAAAAAAAGCTAACTCCATTAACAGAATGGAAAAAATGATTAAGACACCCTTTTTTTTATAAGGAGAAAGTATATAAATAATCCCTCAATTATCACTTTGTTCCGCAAATACCCCATAACATTTATATTATATTCTTATTCTATCGGTTGTTGTTCTAATCTAATCATTTCTTTTCGTTTTATGTATTTCTTTTTTTTCTTACATTAATCATTTTAAAGAGAACCTTCTATATATAACCTTAAAATTGCATCTTCACTTATTTCATCCATAAAAGATCAGATTCCATCAAAAATAGCTTGAAAATTGTGGCGCAACGGCAACAAGGGCCGCAGTGGTTCTTTTGCTGAGAAGAAATGAAAAGGGAAGAAGAGGAGGGAAAAGAGAGAGGTGTGGGAGAAGAGAAGTGGAGGAGAATGGTGGTGGCAGCCAGCGATAGCGGCTGCTTTGCTTTTTCCATCTTCTTTTTTGTAATTTGTTTAGGTTCTTTAGAAATAGAGAGAAAGAGAGAGTATATATTGAAGGAGAGAGAAAAGAAGGTTGTTGGAGTGGGACGAAACCAATCGTTAGTCGGTGAGGATATAAAGAGAGAACAACTTAGATGGAGAGAGAGAGAGAGATTACCGGTGTGTTTGGGCTGAATTAGCTCAATCAAATGGCAAATGATTGTGTGTGGGCGTGCCAGAAAAGAAATAACTTCAGAGAAGAAATTACTCTTTTCAAATTGATTTGAAATAACTAATCTCAATCAGGCAATTGTGTTATCCGTTCGATTACCTCAACTAAGAGGATTTTTCCTTAAGGTATCAACCAAATAAAAGATTGACACGATTCGAATCAGAAAAGATGATTGAACACAAACAAACCTGAATTTAATCAAAGGTAAATTTGTATGCAAACACTCTTAAGACTCTTTCAAGAATAATACAGAAATATAAGCACACTGAATTTAATCAAAAGTGGATTTACAAACGACTATTCTTTGGTAAGAAAAAACTTACAAAAAAATAAGAGAACTTAAATTTAATCAAAAAGTAATCTTACACGCAAATAAGCCTTCAACTTACAATTCCTTCTTTAAACTAAAACCTAATCTAAGATAGATCTCTGAGCAATCATTTTGTATGAGTTGTCAGATGATATGAATTTTTGTGGGGGTCTTTTCTCTTCGCTTTACTTCTCTATTTATAGACTCTGAGTATGCCTTCGATCTCCACGTCTTCGATTGATGCCCACGTTGGCCACATAAAACGGTTGAGGGGACTTTCGAACGGTTACATTGATATTTTCAGAATTTTTTCCTCCCCTGCACGCTTCGATCATGGTGTTCATGGCCACTTCCTGGATCGTGGTTCCTATTTTCAAGCAACGTGAATTAATGCAACACGTCTGGCTTCCCAAATGATTCCCTGCAATGGCGTCTGATTTCAGTTATAAAACAGGGCAGTGAGGATACCGTTCGATGATCATAATGTTTAAATCAACGGTTAAATCCAATAACTTCCCAAACCATCGTTTAATCGTTACCCAAATGACACCGGTTCACTCCAAAACGACACCGTTTGTCATAAAAACAGTGTCCTCTTTAATTCCCATAATCCTCTGTAATTGGTACTCGACTGGGACAGGTTCCGTATGGCCGCCGTACCGTTCGGTGCCATGTGGAATTTTCTCATTGGGTGGCACATTTTAGGATGTAAACACACCCCCCGCATTAACATTTTATTTATGCTAAATAAATGTTAATAGCACACGTTCTCTGCCCATGTCCCTTCAAATTCGGACGCACGAAGCATGACAGGATTTCATTCCCATGCACGTCTATTGAGCTTCCCAAAGATAGCTACAATAATTTTCCTATAAATGGCAGTTAATGATAGGGTTTAACGAATCACATTACCCCTTATAAACCCCTTCGAATTTGAGTCTTCTCTGCTAAGAAGTTTCACGTTTATGGACTCTCTTCCAGAAATCAATCTTATCCTAGATAACCTCGATCGTCAATCTCACTCTCTCCAAATGTCTCCTCCAAATTCTCCTCAAATGTTGGCAGGCAAAATTATTTCTGATCGAACATTCCATACTCCCAACCCATCTCCCACAGGTTGGGATTCCTCTTTAACCCGTTCAAATTCATGTGATGGGTCCAATTGGGGTTCATGGGGGGAAAACTCCGCTAATATCAACACTGGTACCATCCTGGTCAAGTTCGACCAACCTGACCCCACACCTAATAGATTCCATCACTTTCGAACCCTGTTTGCGAGCCAATTCTTGCCTTTGAGAGGTAGTGACACCGTTCACATGGGCATGCTTAAATCCATTTACTCCTCTCTCAAATTTTCTCCTTTCCTAAAACAGGAGGAAAACTATCTTAGGCCTACTCCTTACTGCGACTTTAAGCGCATGGCCCAAACCCAAAAATCCCTCTGGCTCACAGAGTTGCAAACCCCACATTTCCCAGCTGACTTCGAAGAGACCAATAAGCTGGTTCCCCTTCCTGAAGAGCCTGACTGGTTCAATGAGGTGAATAACCTTGCCATCAACACCCTCATTTCCAATGGCAATACGGTTATTCCATTTACCCTGCTGACAAGAGTAAAGCTCTGCAGCTTCTTGCAGCTTTCTCCTTCCTGGATATTCACATCCTGGAAGAACAAATCCCACTAACCAATTTCAAATGGGCTTGTGAAACACTGGTGCTATGTTCCATTCCTTCCGCAGTTTCCTATCAAATTCACTGCTTCTTGGACTTCCTACCAGTGATCAAGTCATGGCTCGAAGCCAATACTGCTACATATTGCTTCGATCAAATCCTTCAAGATTATGCCATTGTCAAAGAAAGGATTGAGAAGCTGCATGACCAAATCCAAAACTTCACCGCTGAGTCCTTCGAAGTGGTGCCTGGCCATGCAGACAAAAAGTTTCGAAGGCGCTTCAAAAGGTAACAAGTGAAGCGTCCAATAAAGGAGGCTCAACTTCGAAGGAAGGCCAAAGCATTGGTGCTCCGCTTTAGGCCTCTGTTGGAGAAGAAATTGGAGTCGGACACCAAAGAAGACATGAGGAAAATGGAGTTGAAATTCCTCCAATTTGCTTGGAACAAGTTTCATAGCCTTGTTACTTGGTCCTTTCCTCATTACTTTGAGAACAAGAAAGCATCTTCTCAGCACTCAGGCCCTTCGAAGGCCTAATTTGTACTCTTTTCCTAGGAACTAGCTTTTCCTTTGTTTTGCTTTTTTTTGTAAATACGCAAATTTCATTTCTGTAATCCAGTAGTTTTTTTTTTAATGAAATTTGCTCTTTTACCAATATGCTGGATTTGGGATTATTGTAAAAATAATAATAATTCTAACAATGTTAGTTCTCCTAAAGAGAAAAAAAAACCCCAGCGGACCCCAGGATATGGGCCCACTACAGGCCTGGCCCACCCGCAGAAGTATAAAAGCGGAATTGATTCAAAACCACCTCTTACGCTCTACGCATTCAAGTCTTCTAAAAAACTCAAGCTTTTTCAAAAACTCTCGAGAACAGAACCCTTTCTTCTCTCTCTCTCCAACAATGTTAAACCACCACCTGAATCAATGGTTTCTTCCAGCAACTCAGTCCCAGAACATCCTACTCCCTCTCTGGCATTGAGGCGGTTCGTGTCAGGAAAAACCCAGGGACCGACTGAAGAGTCTTACTTCGACGCCAGAATTTTCATTCCAAACCCTAACGAAGAAGGTACTTTCATCTTGGGCCCTCAACTCATAGGGGAAATCCCTGCTACCCTCTCCCTCTACTATCCTCGATTAGGAGATGCCGATATTCGGGCCTGTTCAAGCCTTGACTGGAAAAACTTCACAAGGAAATCCTTCCCATGTTGGCCCACGCTAGATAATGATTGGAAGATATGGACCACTCGCATGTTGGCTGTGAAGTCGAATGATTTAGAGAAGGTGGGTTTGAAAAATATTATTACCCTCCTTCGAAGGGGGGTCCCACAAAATCCTTCTTTGATTCAGGCCGCCTTGGCCTTTTGGGACCAATCCTTCAACTTCTTCCGGTTCAATTGTGGTATGATGGCACCCACAGTTTTAGATGTTACCCAAGTGCTGGGGCTCATTCCATATGGCCCCCAATTCGACCCTACCAAGGAGTACCTTCCTCCTGAGGGCTTCGCTCGTTTGACTGCCACCAACGGAGCTTTTTCACATTTCTACAATAGGGAAAGAAAATTGACAGAGGAAGTAACCGAGACTGAGTTCTTTTCCTACATACTCTATACCCTTTGCAAGTATATCCTCTGCCACTCTGGAAAAAGGGTAATGAGTGAGTTTATCCCGTTGGCACTGGCACTCGCTAGAGGTGAAGAGTTCGACTTCGCCTCCTACTTCCTTGGCCACGTATACAAGGTTGGGTCCGACTTCTATCAGAAGGGTTTGAACCACTCGCAAGGAGGACCCCAATGGTTTATCCAATTGTGGCTCCATGCATACTTCCCTGAGTTGGGCCCCTTTAAAGCACCCACATCACCTGCTGGCACCGTCGAGACGCCCAATGTCCATGGGGACAACTATGTTCACCCAGAGGACAGTGCAACTCAGACTTTGGTGTACTACCTGTGCTTCTTTGCTGGACTTGCCTCAGACAGGGAATGGCCCAATCCATTCCCCACTCTTGTTAGGCCAGCATGGCTGTTCGACATTCTGGCGGATAGACAAGGAAAATCCTCTCGAGCCCTCCAAGCATGGAGCAACATTCTCATGGGAAGAGAGATCTTCATATCCTCGTCGAACTCCTCCAAATCCATAGCACATGCAGAGATATATTGCCCTGCACAATTTGCTAGGCAGCTGGATTTCGTTCAAGGCATACCCACTCCATATTGTGGCTCTGCCAATATTTGTATGTCTGAACGATCACCCATCTCGACCGAGCATTTCCTGACGGGGTTTGCCCAAGCCAGACATGCATTGAGGAGGACAGTTATTCAGGAGTTCAGGGAACCTGAAGTGCGCACCACCCCTGCATTTGACAACTGGTGGCATTCCAACTGCTCCTTCCTCTTAGGGTGTGGTCCTTATAAAACGTTTCTGGACCACATTGGGTTTGAAGAGTCTGAGTTTGGGCACAGGGGACAAAATGACTCGTCCTCTTTCTCCTCAGACAATGAATTTGGACTGGCTGGAGGGATCGAAGACATTGCTGGAGGTGAAGTTGAACAAGGATTGACTCCAGTCGAAGCATCTCCCCTTGCAATGGTCGTTCCTCCTTCTCCACCAAGAAGGCAATCCATGAGGATTATACAAAAAAGAGGTACTTGTCTCTGAACATAACTTCTCTTTTGTTGAAACCAAATCTAATTATATTCAACACTGCAGGTGCTACCTCTTCTTCAGAAGGTGCTTCGAAGAAGAGAAGAGTTACTTCGAAGAAGAGAAGAGTTACTTCTCAGCCCACAGAAGTAATTCCAACCAAGCACTATCTCGAGCCCTCAGTTGAACCTCCAGGTTGGTTTCTTTCCTTCTAATTATCCTTTAATCTCCAATATTATTTATCTGAGTCACCTCCTCATCCCCTTCCTTTCAGCTTCGAAGAGAACTAGGACCACCAGGAAGCGTGGTCCTCAGGTTTCTTCCAGTGATGAAGAAACAGAGAGTGATACAGAGATATTGACCTTTAGGGGTAAATTCCTTTCTCATTATGATTCAGTACCCCTTTAGGAATAAGAGAATTTTATTATAATTCTGACTCATGAGTTCGAACCAGGTGAAACAAGAACAGTGAAGAAGACCCTTTCCTATGTAAGGAAAATAAGCCATCCCAAGAGATCTCAGTCCTCAAAGAAACCTTCCTCCCCAGATGAGGTAAGCCAATGTATACTCTGATTATGCATACATATTCGTGCGTCTCTTGTGCTTGTGACTCATTGTTAATCTCTTTGTAGGCTCAAGTTGCATCCCCTGTTGAGGCACTGGACCTAACCCTTGTTCCCTGCCTTCGACAAGAAGTGACAGAGCCTTCTCAACAAGTGTCAGAAGATGACCCTTACAAGGTACCGTCTGAATACTCATCTCTTCAAATTGTGAAAGAATTCACTCTAACTTGCCTTTTGTTCTTACAGGCATCTCTTGTTCAATCTCTTTCTGTAAAGAAAGATTTTGCTGGAAAAGATGTTGACATGTAAACCTTGCTGTCATTCCTTACTGAGCCGACATTTGCACAGGTTATGGCCAGTTTGGCTCCTTCGAAAACTGTGGGGCCACTTCCAATTTTCAAGAGAGACTTCCCCTCCATTCCCTTATCAGTTTTAGGGGAGGGGCCTGTAAGGATAGACCCTACTTCGGCTTCGAAGAGCCATCTCCTCAAAAGTGTTGAGGATCAAGGCTCAAACTTGAATTCTTCTTCTTCAGATCAGGTACTCTTGACACCCAATCATACCTTTCCTTTCCTGTTTTTATATTCTACTTAACCTCAACTTATAATCTCTATGCAGGCAGCAGAAATTGTCCCTCTTTCTGGAGACAAGCCCACATCTTCCTCTTCTCCAATTGACTTGCCCCTAGTGGTATTTGATATATCCTTCTTCAAGAGTCAATTGGAAGAATTTTGTAATAAAATTGCTATTCCCACTCCTCTTATCTCTTCGAACCCTTTAGAAAGCTTTCAGCAACTTCTGAACCCCTCCACACCTCCTAACTTGCCTTCCTTTAGGATTAAATATGTTATTTCGAAGGAGACACGGTCTACGATGAGTTGCGTAGGAGAAACTCTGAAACCTTGGACACCAACGATAGATGATTAACGAATTTGAATATGTGATTGTTAGTTGCAAGGTTGGTGGGTAAGAATTTCCTATTGAGCGTTATAGCTCACGGTATTGCCTTTTTGGTGACCCTGACATATTATATCGGTGGCGACACTGGTATAATGTGTCAAACTTTGTAGATGAGCAGGGTGAACTGTACACCTTGGAGGCGTTCGAAGCAGAGGAGCTGGCTAGGATGGAGAAACAAGAGGAGCTGTAGATAGGAAACCCTAGTTCCTCTCCCTTTTGTAATATTATACTCTTGCAAGAGTTATGTTGTAATAAAGAGCCAGACTCTATTTTGAAATTTCAATAAAATTGTTTATTTAACGTACCCAAAATTCGGGGCGTTACAACTTGGTATCAGAGCTTTAGGTTCAAAACCTCGGCCATGGGTAGATTGGGTAGAACCACGTAGAACCATGAGATAAGTTTGGCCGTTGCACAAACATGAATTGAGTTTAAGTTTACCGTCCCTAATTGGGTGGAATTTTGTCAAAACAATCTTCGGATTGAAGCAAGGCGCGAAAATTGGCAGTACCGCCGAGCTTGGAATTCCCGAACAATTGGATGATAACTTAAATCAAGGATCGAATGTGGAACGTAGAAATTTGAAAAGTTTTCCCTATGGTTTTTACCAAAAACTATTTTATTTTCAAAACGTACTATTGAAGTTTTTCTTATAGATGAAAACCTCGATCGTTCTGTTAGTCGAAGCCTATCAACCTAGAAATGTTGAGGAAGGAATAACAGCCCAGCACTAGGAAGATCCCAACTTCATTGCTACCGTGCGTGCAGAACGATTTGACATCATAAGAGTTCAATAGAATACCCTTTATGCCATCAAGGCTAGATTATAACATTCCTGATTGTTATAGATGTCAAACACACCACGAGGAGGACGCCCACCTTTTGCCCCGCGTGCTTTGGCCAATTATCGCTCATTGCTAGCACCTAAGTATCGTAGGGATTGCCTGCTGATTTACCCCCGAAATGAGGATGGAGTATTTATGTCTTACGATTGTGAAGTTATACTGCTTAGATGAACCCGTTGTTTCCTACTTTTAGAAATGGGTTTAATATCGTTAGATGGAGAAGGATCATGCTAAGGAAATATTCGTAAGATATGAGTCTGTATGATGATTTGGTAGAAGTTTTGCATTTGGCATTGGTATTTATGGTGGAGACCTTACCAAAGGCGTACGACGAGACAAGCTGTTCGACGGCGGAAGCAATTTCAACCCCATCTCGTTAAGCAAGAAAGGAGGCTTAATTCAATTGATGGTGACCTACTCCAATTTTTAAGGGGGATAGGCGATGATCCCAAGACCGGTCTAGCGACCTAGCCTAATCTATAGTCGCGCGCCAATTTCGGGGACGAAATTATTTTAAGGGGGATAGATTATAACAACCCTGATTTTTGGTCGTTAAAAATTTTGTTAAATATTTGAATTTTATTTTTATTACTTGGATTTACCTTTAAATTTCTATAAATTGTCAAAATTACGCTTTAGCCCTTGAAATTTGTTTCTTGACACTTTAGCCCATTTCGCAAGCCTAGTTAGCTTCTAACCGACTAGTTGGAGTAACTAAGCTAGGAAGCTATCTAGTTACTTTTCCCTAACCGCAAAATGACCATTTTGCCCCTCATTGGAACCTTTGAACCTTTTGAACCCTAGACTAAGAATTTAATATTCTTTTTTCATTTAATTATTTTGGTTTTAATCTTTGTCCATTGGACAATAAATGTTAGGGAAACTATTATCCATTGGATAATAGAAACCCCAATTGTTTATATTAAAAGTATACTTGGTCAAAGTACTAAGAATATTAAAAAGTAACTTTTTGATTACTTTAAAGTACCTTTTTGGATTATTTTATTATTATGATCTCCCTACCAACTATTATCCTTTGGATAATAAAAGTTAGGGTGGTTATTATCCATTGGGTAAAAGGTTAAGTCTTTCACCTAGTACATGGATGGATTAATTTAGTCTTTCTTTTTAATCCCCATGTGACAAGGTACACACTATTTTAATGTAAAAGTTACCTAATTACTTTTGTCCATTGGACAAAAGAAGTTAGGGGATTTATTACCCATTGGGTAATAGGTTGTTCTTTCCACCAAGTACTAGGGTTTATTAAACTAGTCTTTTTCCTAATTGCCCATGTGATGTAGTACCTATTATTTTTATTATTGTACTTGGTAGACTTAAGACCTAAGATTTACTAAGTATTTGGTTAATATTTTATATTGGGGAATTGATCTCCCTAGATATTGTGGTACCTTTATATATATTACATTAGTACTTGGATGACTAGAATATTGGTTAGTACCATGTGCCAACTAGTTTGTTGAAACTTAGCCCTTAAGTTTCTTGACTCAAGGTACAAAAGTACTAATAATTTATTGTATGCTTTCATTGTATATATATATGTGTGTGTGTGTGTGTGTACTTGAGAGAGAGAGAGAGAGAGAGAACCGAGAGAGAGAGAGAGAGAGGAGAGAGGCCGGAGGGAGAGAGGGAGAGAGGGAGAAAGAGAGAGGAAGGAGGAAAGAAGTAGACTTGGTTGTACCTTGCTTGATTTCTCTTGTCCTTCCAAATTCTTGGTTGTTACTCTTCCTAGCCAAGACTAACCTCCAATGTACTTCCTTGATTTGTTTAACACAAAATCTTGTACAACTTATTCCTCCTTACCCACCAAGTCTTGCAAGATTTCCCAAGATCAAATCTTGGTACCAATCTAGCCATGCAAACCTAGGGATTTGCTTTTGATCTTCCAAGATTCATGCCATGTGTCAAAGCGAGACTTAGAGAGAGAGAGAGGAGAGGGCCAAGGCTTTGCCTATAAATAGAAGGCCATTCCAAAGCTTGAACTCACACCTCAAAGCATTTGCTCTTCCTTCTTTCTAGAAATCTCGGATTCCAGTTCCTGGCAGCCTACTGCCCTTTGAAAATCTTTATTTTTCTCCTGCTTAGAATAGTTTTTAGAACCAACTTCCTTTGGGAAAGTTGTAGCGAACTTCGAAACCTTCAAGTTAGGCTTAAGAACCACCCCAATCGGTTAAGGAATGACAAAGTTATTGTCATCCGAAATTCAGTGAAAATCTCGGATTCCAAATCCCAGACAACTTACTGTCACTTCCTTTTTCCCCATTTTTCTCCTACCTAAAGTAGTTTCTAGGATCAACTTCCTTCACGAGAGTTGTAGAGAGTTTCGAGATCTTCGATTTCAACCCAAGAACGACTCTATTCGGACAAAGATTGACCGAGTTACTGCCGTCCGAAATTCGGTCCAGATTTGGAACTTTCACCGCCCGTAGAATTTTTCAACTTGCTTATTTCGGCCTCGACTAGTTTCGGATCAAGGTAGGATACTCTTACCCTATCCCTATGTATATGTAAGATCTCGTTATCTTCCATTTTCAAAGTAAGTTGTCTTTATTTACTTTCCATATCAAGTATTTGTATTTTGATCTTTAAGATGAATTGCTTGTATTACTTGTGGCGTTATGCTTTAAGCGTTGATTTGAGCATGTTAAATATAGAGTTGGATGATCTTGTTGGATTACGATGGATGATGTTTACTTTTGTCCTACCGAGGAGTTTTTGCATGTAACGAGATACGAGAATCGAGAAAATAGAAACATGACACCTAGGGTGTGGTTAAATGGGAAAAGTGTTCCGAGGGCGGAAATATTTTTGAAACTACATAATGACCGTTTTTTGTGGCATTATGTGTGTGTGTGTGTGTTCCAATGGGAATTCGAAAATCGCGGAATCATTGTGAGGGTGTGTGCGTTCCCATGGGAACCCGGAACGGCGGAACCATGTTGAGGTATGGCTTGGTTATCCATGGAGAGGAGCCAATGCAATGTGTGCCACTGGGAACCCGGTGCGGCGGAACCATTGTGAGGATACTTGGGAATCCGGAACGGTGGAATCGAGGTTGGGTGTGTATGGCTTGGTTATCCGCGGTACCGAGCCAATGCTAGAGATTTTGAAAGGCTTGGTTATCCGTGGTACGGAGCAAATGCAAATGTTTTTGAAAGGTTGTTTTGTAAGTGGAAAATGGAGACACGGTCTATAATGAGTCGCGTAGGAGAAACTTTGAAACCTTGGACACCAACGATAGATGATTAACGAATTTGAATATGTGATTGTTAGTTGTAAGGTTGGTGGGTAAAAATTTCCTATTGAGCGTTGTAGCTCACGGTGTTGCCTTTTTGGTGACCCTGCATATTATATCGGTGGCGACGCTGGTATAATGTGTCAGACTTTGTAGATGAGCAGGGTGAGCTGTACACCTTGGAGGCGTTCGAAGCCGAGAAGCTGGCTAGGATGGAGAAGCAAGAGGAGCTGTAGATAGGAAACCCTAGTTCCTCTCCCTTTTGTAATATTGTACTCTTGTAAGAGTTATGTTGTAATAAAGAGCCAGACTCTATTTTGAAATTTCAATAAAATTGTTTATTTAACGTACCCAAAATTCAGGGCGTTACACTTCCTCTGCTTTTTCTTCCTTCAGCAACCTCCAAACCACGTTCTCTAGTTAGGGCTTCAGAGAAAACCCATCATGAAACCTCCTCCACCGTTTTCGAAGAAAAACTTCCAAACATAGCCACATCATTTCTCACGAGATTTCCCCTAAACCCTAAAGTCCCTAGGTATAGCCACATCAGTTCTCACGACGTGTCTGTATCTAGCGGTTGCTTCGAAGACCAAAGAATCAAACGACAATGGTCTTCGAAACCTATCTACCTACCAATGGAGCTTTAAGCTCTATCTCCCTACCAATAGCTTGTAGGGAGCTTGAACCAAGTCATAATGAAGCTTGGTTCAAGTCTTTGTATCTCAGTTGGTTGATCCCTAGAAACCCAGCCCTGTGATACTATTAGACCTTAGATAGGTTTCTCAATGTAACCTTTTGTGCAAATGTAATGAATTCTTAGATAGGTTTCTCAATGTAATCTTCTGTAACCTTCTGTGAGATGAATAAAATTTTTATTCGTATTTCTGCATTTCGTAATGGCTTTGACCAATGAACTGGTAATTTAGCCCTTCGTTACTGTTCTAACTTTGCTCTTGTGACGCTAAATACTAACGTGGACGTAATGAGCATAAAGAAGACCAAAGAATACATAGAACAAAATTTTTCATACAAGCATTTTTTCATTATTTTATTCTCACTGGGCTTCTCCTTCGAAGTCCTCGAATAAACAACAAATAACATTGACAAAGTTCTGAAACACGCTGGTATTTCGAAGACCAACCAAATGTGGTCTAAATTAATTTATCCAACTCATTTATTTCCAGTGGCTTCTCAGCCGTCTCCTCGTGAGTTGTCAACCATTAATTAACAGAACGCATGGCGTCCAACGCTCTTAGACCCTTCGTCTTCTGAGCCTTATGTATTTCCATTCATCAATGCTCGTAGTCACTGAAATGAATTCTTTGCACTCGTTTGAGTATAAATATACCCATATGTTAATAGGACATTGTATCCTCTCTCTCACTCTCTCTCACTCCATAACCAACCATGGATACTGATCAACCCATTCCTTCTGCCAACCTTGCAAATGAAATGGCTAAACTAGCCAATATGATTGCAGAGCTCAAGAGGGAGATTCAAACGGAGCTCCGAACCCTTCGAAGCGAGGTTGACCAGCTTCGAAGCCAGTTGGTGTGCGTGGAGACAGCTTCACGTCTCTGCTTGGTTAGGACCTGGGATGATCTCTCGACCGTCCTCTCGGCTCACGAAGCAAAAAGTCCCCCGGAGGAAGGATCTTCTTAAAGATTCTCCTTTGGAACTGTGAGGATCAGCAATGATCTTCATTTTTGTTTTTTGAGCCGGAGTGTTTATTTTTTATGGTCTTAGCAAGCTTTTTTTTTTTGTTCAGATCCACTTGGATCTGTTTCAAACCCGTTTTGGTTTTCCTTTGTTTTTTTTTTTTTATAAAAATAATGAGAACTTTGGTTGGCAATTCTTGACTCTTTCATGGTTTCGAACGCTAATATGATAACTTGGTTGAAACATGATCATATAAGAACTCCAAAGGAAAACCCCTGAATGTCAAAACTAATTGAAATCATACCGCTATACAACCAATGCTTCAAATTCAGGATTTGCTTTGGTTTAGTCTAAAATAACCAACTCCATCGAAACCATCCATTCATTCAAATGAATAAAAAAAACCATTTAAACGAAAACCCATCTTTCAAAAGCTACCTTTTATGAAAGGATTCCCATATAGAAGGAATATAAGTTTTGAGATGCCTTCTATTCATTTTCCTTCGATGAACATATCCATCCAAATTTCTCAAATGATAGGCTCCTCCTCTCAACACTTTATGGATTTGAAAAGGCCCCTCCCATGTTGGCGCCCATTTTTCTAATCCGTCCATTTTTATTCTCCTATCCCTGATAGGAAGAATAACCTTCCACACAAGATCTCCTTCATCAAAGTTTCGAAGGACAACTCTCTTATTATAACTCTTTGTTACCCTTGCCTTTTGCAACATGATTTGATTTAAAACTTTTATTCTGGCTTTATCAATATCTTCTAATTCCATGTGCATGGCTTGATGATAAGACCCTGTATCCAAATTATTTTGACACGCTACTCTTTGAGATCTCACAGTAATCTCCATAGGCAACACAGCATCATGTCCATAAGTTAATGCAAATGGAGTAGTGCCCGTGCTAGTTCTCTTTGTATTTCTATATGCCCACAAAATATCAAGTAACAGCTCATGCCAAACCTCTGGATTCTGATCCACCATTCTTTGGATCCTCCTCTTGATGATCTTGTTGGTTGATTTTGCTTGACCATTTGACTGAGCATAATAAGTGATGGTATATATTAATGAAATTCCATGGTTACTAGCAAAATTCTTCACCAGCTTCCCTTCGAATATGGAACCATTATCAACTGTTATCGTTTGAGGGCTTCCAAACCTGTACATGATCCCTTTTATGAAATCAATAACATGAGTTTGTTTTACCTCCTGATAAACTTGAGCTTCCACCCATTTTGTGAAATAATCAGTAACTACCAGGATAAATTTATGCTTCTCCAATGAAGGAGGATAAATCATCCCAATCATATCCATGGCCCATCCCCTGAAAGACCATGGTTTTATTACATATTGCAAATCTGTGACTGGCAAATACTTGAGTGGACTTGTTTTTTGAC
This sequence comes from Rhododendron kiyosumense, assembly GCA_019656275.1. Classification (NCBI taxonomy): domain Eukaryota; kingdom Viridiplantae; phylum Streptophyta; class Magnoliopsida; order Ericales; family Ericaceae; genus Rhododendron; species Rhododendron kiyosumense. Next base: position 580,201 of record BPLS01000134.1, read on the forward strand.
AAGCTTGACACCCCTTTGCATAATCTATACAATCTTTGAGGATGGTAGGCCAATAATACCCATATCTCCTTATTAACCATCTCATTCTTATGCCAGCTTGATGTACTCCACAAATTTCTTCATGCACTTCAGCCATTACTTTAAAGGCACTCACCTTGCTTAAGCATTTCAAAAGAAGGTCATCCATCCCTCTCTTGAATAGCTCATTATTGTACATTATATAGTTTATTGCTTTCAATCTGGTTGCCTTGTCTGCAACACTGTCTGGTTTGGTTAAATATTCAATCAATGCTTGCTTCCAATCAACATTTTGACTAGTAGGAACATTAATTTCCAATACTTCGAAACCAGTTATTCTATTTTGCAACATGCGCAGAGATTTTCTCAAAGTTAATTGACAAAACTCCTTTTCATTTTCTGACAAAACTCTGAAACCAGATGCCCTTTGAGCTATTTCATCAGCTTCTTCATTAAAGAATCTAGGTATATAAGTTAAAGTAAGCATAAAGAATTGATCCATCAATTTCTTAGCATGTTGATAATAAATTATCAATGCTGGACTAGTGCATTTAAACTGTCCATTTAGCTGATTTATCACCAACTGAGAATCTCCAAAGATTTCAGCCACACTCACTCTCAAGTTAAGTAAAATTTCTAATCCTATGATCAATACTTCATATTCTGCCTGATTATTGGAACATTGTCCCTCATTCAGTCGAAAACCATATTTGGTTTTCAACCTTTGGGGAGATTCCATAATTATGCCTACTCCAGCCATTTGAGCAATTCTTGACCCATCGAACCATAATTTCCATGGTTTAATTTTGACCACAGTGGCTTCCAATGCTCTTAGTGTTTCAAGCTCATTTGGATGATCAGCTAAAAAGTTGGCCAATACCTGGCCTTTTACTGATTTTTGAGGTACATATTCAAGACAAAACTCAATTAAAGATATTATCCATTTCCCAATCTTCCCACTAAGCACTGGCTTCGAAAGCATGTGCTTAATTACATCAGTTTGAGAAATAACATAAGTTATTCTAGGCAGCATGTAATGCCTGAGTTTCTTGGAAGTATAAAATAAAGCTAAACACAACTTCTCTACTGCAGCATACTTGCATTCACAGGAGTTTAAAAACCTACTAAGATAATAAACTGCTCTTTCCTTGCCATCTTCATTGTCTTGAGCCAACAGTACTCCTATTGAGTCATGTGTTGCAGCTAAGTACAACTTTACTGGCTTTCCTTTGACGGGAGGTGCCAAAACAGGAGGGTTGGCTAGATACCCCTTGATGGCTTCGAAGGCCTCATCATGCTCTCTGGACCACTTGAATTCTTCTCATTCCTTCAGTTTTAACAAAGAAGAGAAAATTTTAGTTTTTCTTGCAGTATTAGATATAAACCTTCGAAGGATATTTAATTGACCAAGAAACCTTTGCAACTCCTTCTTTGTAGAAGGCGGCTTGACTTCAATAATAGCCTTTACTTTATTCTCGTCAACTTGTATTCCTTTGTTGTGGACTAAATACCCTAGAAATTTTCCAGCTGACACTCCAAAAGCACACTTTTCTGTATTCAATTTCAACTGATAATGCTTCATTTGTTGAAATGACTTTTCTAAGTGTTGCAAATGATCCTCATCGGAATTTGACTTCACAATGATATCATCTATGTAACACTCAAGAAAACCTCCAACCAAATTATGAAAAATTGCATTCATAGCCCTCTGGTAAGTGGCTCCAGCATTTTTTAACCCAAATGGCATTTTGACCCATTTGAAAATGCCAATATTACCAGAGCAAACAAATATTGTTTTATGCACATCTTCCCTTGTTATGCAAATTTGATTATACCCTGAATGCCCATCCAAAAAATGGACAATACCTTGTGTCCAGCTGAATTGTCCACAAGTGTATCCACATTATGTATCGGGTATTCATCTTTATGAGTTGCAGTATTTAGGTTTCGAAAGTCAACACAGATCCTGATAGTCCCATTCTTTTTAGGGACTGGAACCATATTGGATAGCCATTCGACATACCTGGCTGTTCTAATGAAACCTGCGTCTAGAAGTCTCTGCATCTCCTTTTTTACACCTGCAATAGATTTTGGACTCATCTTTCTGGTTGGTTGTTTTACAAGTTTGAATTGTGGCTTGATAGGTAATCTATGCTCCACCAATTCTCTGTCCAATTCAGGTAGTTCATTGTAACTCCATGCAAAGCAATCCTTGTTTGCTTTCAATAGTGCTATTAACCCAACTTTTACCCCCGGTTCCAGCTGTTTATTAATGAACACTGGATTGGGGTTATGTTCATCCCCCAATTTTACTTCCTCCAGAAGGTCTTGAGCTGCAACCTGTTCTGGAGAAGTAATCTGGATTTCCTCCTTATGAGGCTTATCATCCTGCATAACATCTTCCCACATGTTGTCTTCTTGAATCTTCTGTTCGATCCCCAAAGCAACATACCTCACCAAAGCCAAAGAGTTGGTCTCTTCTTCTGCCTCTTCCTTGAACTTACATCCAAGCAGCGTCATCTTTTAGGGTGTCTAATTCATAATCAACAGTTTGCTTCAGCTTCGATTTCAGCTCTGTCAATTCTCCCAGTTCCATCTCGTTGGTTGGGTAAGTGGCTGCTTGCAGTAATTCACTCAAAGGAACTATATCTGATTTGTACATTTCTGCTTCAGCAAAATTTGCTGTGGCACTAAATGGATGTGGATCAGCTTTGTTTGACTCCTTCAACACCCACTTCTTTGCCTTTGTCATACTTAACAATCATTAATTCCTGATGCATAGAGGAAGGGATACATCCATTAACATGAATCCAATCTCTTCCCACTAAAGCATTATATTTAGCATATGTGTCAACTACAAAGAAAGCAGTATCAGTCTCTATGCCTCTTACTGCCAATCTAATGGAGATGATTCCCCTGGCATGTTGACTTTCCCCAGTAAATCCTGCAATGGATGTGCTGGTTGGAATCAATTTTGCTTTTCCTTTTCCTAGCTTTTTCAAGGTTTGAAAAGGCAAAATATTCACTGCAGCTCCATTATCCATCAAGATTCTGTTAAGTGGGACTCCATCGAAATATGCAGTAATATATAATGGACGCAAATATTGTCTCATTGCATTAGTAGGTAATTTAAATGGATATGAAATTTCCACATAATTTAAATCTATTACCAAGGGGTATTCGACGTCGGACATGGAACCCGGCACAAAACAAGCACTTTCTTTTGAGCTTACCTCCAAACTCTCTTGACTCTGCTCAATTTCACATACCAGGTTCTCGTCCATCTCAATCTGAGCCACTTCTTCCAGGTCACAATTGTTACATATGATGTTCAATTCTTCATCACTCAGTGTTTCTTCAGAACCATCTGGCTTGCCCAAGTTTGACCAAGCATCACCTCGGCCTTTCGGTATCTGGCCATTCTTGAAGAAATCCATAGAGCATGGGTACACCATATTCACTTGCACTTCTGGTTGCCCCCCAAATTGGATTGTTGCCATTTCTTTGGCTGGTTTAAGTGTCTCAGTTTCCTTAACTTCCTTGCTTTCAACCTCTTGTGCTGATAGTTCCATGGGTGAAGAGCTTCCTTCGATCCCTTCTTGCTCTACCAACATGTATTCGAGTAACCCAGACTGATAATTAGCCAATGAATTGGGAGAATGTGGATCAAGATTTTCTTCGAGCATGGCAGAGGCTACTTTCTTCAAAGTCTCCCTCTCATGATACTGGGCTCGAAACTCTTCTGGGTCCCTCTTAACCCTGTCAAACCGTGGATTAAGCCTTGCTCCCCTGCCTGATTCTTCCCCCGTTGAGGATTCTCCTGATTGGAAAAGCGTATATTTTCTCTGGAGCTTCCTCTTCTGAGTTCTTGAGAGCAATGGAACCATCTGTGGTATTTGGGACTTGGGATCCCTAATTAACACCCAATTTCCAGAGTTCGAAGCTGGTGGCTTGAAAGTTCTGTTCTCATTCCTGTTGGAACCTTTGTATCCTTGGAACAGATCAGGCTTGACTTGCTTGACAAACCAATCAGGAACCCCTTTTACCAAAGTGAATTCCTCTTGTTTGGCTTCTCCTGATGCCTCAGATGTCTTGCCAGTGTTGGCTTTCTTCGAAGGCAGCAAGCCCCTTCTGTGGATAGCTGGGACAGGGCTAGTGGGCACAACTCTCTTCGATGCCAACCAGGGCTTGCTATCACTTGGCGTCGCTTGCACTGGAGCCATTCTCTTCATTCCCATCTCCTTAGGGGAAAAATTCACGCCCTTTCTATCCAAGTCCTCAAAAACCAGATAGTTGGCCCTGTATCCTACACACAGGCACTCCAAAAATGAGGTTTCTAATATGGGCAAATGATTATTACCTGGCAACTTCTGTGAAGAAAAACCATCATTGGCTCGCCTATATGGACTAGGCCTCATTCACATGCCTCGAGGATGGCTAGCGTATGGCTTGCCCCTTCCATATTGAACAGTATTCACGTTCACCGGTGCCTCCTTATCCTGTCAATATTTCTTGACAGTTCGAGCTAGTAAAGAAGGCACATTGGTGTTGACTTCTTCTACCTTTGGAAAATGCACTGTATCAATTCCCATAGTCTTTTCAGGAAATTTGATTCTTCCCTTCTTGATTTGTTCTTGAATCCTGTCACGAAAAACATTACAAGACTTAGTTGAATGGGACCAAGAGTCATGCCATTTGCAATAAGTCTTCCCATTCTTTTCTTCTGCTGTGGGCAGTTTCACATTCAAAGGCAGCTTAATGATTTTCTTTCTTAACAAGAAATCAAAAATCTCATCAGCTTTTGATATATCAAAAGAGTATACTTTAGTAATCTCTTTTTGTTTGAACTTCTGCCCTAGAGACTGTGGGCACGCGCCCCGAAAATCGCCCGATTTTGGTTTGCGGCCCTCTTTGGAAAATACGGCGCGGCGAAACGCTTCGATTCAGAGTCGCCACTCGGGTTTTGGCGGTGAGGCACCCAAGGAACCGAACTCGAGAACGCTTGCTACGTTTTTGATTTGATTTGAAAAGGTCTTGATTTGATTCGAAAAAGGCGTAGACTGGTCCGTCGTCACCTTCGATATCTGAGGTTCGGGAGCCAGGTTACGAGAGGGGAAGGGTTTTATGGCACCCCCTCTCGCCCAATCCGGAGATCGGTCTCTACTCGGGCATTTTGTAAAACGTTTGCATTTTTCTCTCATTTGATCATTTTTAGCCAGTTAGGGCGGGGGAACAGTTAATGGGGATCAATACTGTAACAGCTCGCAGTTTAAATGACAAAAATGCTTTATGGATGATGGTTTGCTTGCTTGAATTGGAATAAATGTAAGAACATAGATTGAGAACAAGCACTGTAAGAGTTCAGTGAGATGATGTACGCTGCTCGCCGGGTGCGTGAGCAGGTGACACGCTGGCACGCCATGGCAGAACCATAGCACGCCAACACACCCTGCGCACGCCACCTTTAGGCTGGCGTACACTACCCTTCTGATTTCTCACAGCTCCTACTCTCAAACCTCTGGGCTCTGGAAGGGACCAGTGCACACCCAGGACAAACCACGCAGTTTCAGTATATAAGCTGAGTACATATTACAGACAAATGGGCAAGAGGAAAGGGCTAAGAGCCAAGAAAAGATACAACAAACCCCATAAACAGAGTGGGGAGGAAACAAGAGGCCAAGATGGAAGCATGATGTAAGGGCCAAGCACTGGCTTGCACCAAACGTGCCGTACGCCACCCTACAGAGGCCGTACGCCAGGCTTGCTAGCTAGTCAGGGTCTGGCTTTACACCATCTGGGCTCTGGAGCATGACCAGAAGTAACCCAAGGGCCTTATAAAGCGAAAGGATACAGGTATTGAAAGCTACGTTTAAACAGTTCTAAAGTACAGAAAACAATAAGCTGGTTATTAGCATGCTAGGAGGTGATGACATGAAGGAAAAAAGCAATAAATAGGCCTTCCATGATCCCCACGCCAACTGTGCTCATACAGCCAGAGATGGCGTACGGCATGACAGAGCTGGCGTGCGCCATAGATAGTCCACTACGACTGATTTATTTTTACCAGAGAGGGGCCTGGACTAGTATCAGTTACTAGCCAGAACCCTTCTGGTTCCCCTCAGGGGCTGAAAACCGAAAGCAGTGCAAATGTGGTATACCTTTGGCACTAGAGATGGAGGAGAGGGAGTGAGCTTTGAGGGTTGAAGATGGAGGGTATGTGGTGATTGATCAGTGGAGAGGGATGTGAGAGCCTTCTCTATATCTCACTCTTGCAATGGGAGAACAAGAATGAAGGAGAGGGAAGGAAACTTGAGGAGTTAATGTTGCTAACCCCTTGCAAATGAATGCAAGGGGGGTATTTATGGAGGAGAGAGAGCTGAGATCAGGCCTGGCCAGTTGGGTTAAGGGCTGGTTGGGTTAAGGGAGTAGCCTCCCATGCATTTAATGCATGGGACTTGCCTTGATGGGGTGTGTAGGAGAGAGAGGGGGACGGGCCTGCAGAGGAATGATCAGGGGGGCTCTGCAGTGTACTGTGGTAGTTACAAAGTTTCGAGCACGTGACAGAAAAGCGGTGATTGGACCGGCCTTGACCCTCCGTACGCCACCTTTAAGCCGCCGTGCGCCAGGTCAAACTCAGTCAACGGTCGATGTCCGACACGTGGCGAATTCCTGGCGCACGCCAAAGAAGAGGTGGCGTAAGCCAGGTATGGCTTTGCTGAGGCTTATTTGGCTCTGGATTTGAAAGGGTTTGAAGAGGCTTTGAAATGGTTTGAAAGAGGAGGGTCCAACGCTCAAAGCTCACAACCTTCCATCGACCCCGGGGAGTTTTCAACCGTTTAATCATCATTGGGGAAAAGAAAGACCGCGAACGTGCTGTTCCGGATGGTCCAGAATAGGGTGTCTACAGAGACACATTCTTTTGAATCAAAGGCTCGCAAACACAAGAATCATGCTCTATAATTTCTGCAGCATCTATCTCGTAATTGGGGTCCCTATAGTATGCAGGGTAGGAAGAATTATGTCTGTCCATATCCTCCTCTAGCAGTGATTCATATCTAGCCACTTTATAGGTTAGATCTGCAAAGTCTCTAAACTCTGTAAAATCAAACCTCTTTCGAAGCTCTCTTTCTAAACCATCTTGTACTAATCTAACGAATTCTACCTCTGGCAGACGAAGTTTGCATTTGGTTTTTGCTCTTTTGAACCTAGATATGAAATCTGCTACTTTCTCATCTGGTTTTTGCTTCAGCCTTGCTAAGTCTGCCATAGAGATTTCAGGCTCAGCATTAAAGAACTGTGCATGGAATGCTTCTTCCATTTGAAACCAATCAGTTATTGACTCTGGTGGTAAGTTAGTATACCATGCAAAAGCTGGCCTAGATAAAGAATTTGGGAATAGTTTCAACTTCATGAAGCCATTTTGAGCCAAATTCTTACATTGGGCAGAAAACCTTGTTATCTGCTCTATAGAGGACTGTCTCCCATCCCCCTAGAATAAAGTAAAATCTGGGATTTTAAACTCTCTAGGGATTTGGAAAGTCGTGTCTACCTATTCTGGATATGGTTTTCTATAAATCTGAGGTTGTACCCCCCGAGTTCGAGGTCCACAAACCTCTTGTATGAGACCCATGACTTGGTCTCTTAGTATTGGATTGCCTATGAGGAAGTTTTGCTCCTGATTTTCAATGGGAGGTTCTGGTTCTATGATACCATCCTCATAAACTCCTCTTTCCATATTTAAATCCCCTTGTTTTTCTCTTGGAAACTTCCCATACAGTGGTGGTTGCATTCTATCAAATGCATCATTAGTTCGAACAGACTTATGACTTCCATAAGCTGTTGGAAGGGGATTTTTGGTGATTAGGGCATTTTGCCGAGGGTGTTGTGGGTTTTCACCCCTTCTTTCGGGCCTATGAACCAATTCTGGTTCTGAGTCATCCTCCCATTCCCCAAGTGTGGGTTCGAAGAGAGGATTCACACTCTGCCTTTCTCTAGCGTTTCTTTGAACCCCAATGATAACACCATGAGATTGTCTTGGAATTTCCAAAACAGGTTTTGTAGGTTTCACAGGCTCATACCAAGATTGTGGTATTTCATCTGGATACATCTTTTCCTTACCTATTCTAGACTTCATCCTACTTTTACCAACGTCCTCTCCAAGCCTTCCTTCAAAGGGACTTTGGTGAGTGCTCGAGTTGGCATGATTATTTAGCCTAATATCCCCTGGACTATTTCTTGCTGCCTCTAAGTTGGGCAACCTATTTCTTATGCTTTTGATCATGACTCTTTGAGTTTGAGCCATCTCTCGAAAAGCTATCATCATTTCTCTAAACATTTTCTCTCTATCGTGGTCTTTGCCACTGGCTTGTCCTCTTTGGAAGTTTGGAGGCACTTCCTCAGGAGGTGCTTCGTAAGAGGGCTCTTCATAAAGAGGCTCTTCGAGTTCTAAAGCCAATTGAGGAAAAACAGGATTTATAGGCGTTCCTAGTTCTGCTGCCTGTTCTGGCACAGCCTGTTCTTCCGGCGCTAGATCACCAATGGGTGTTCCTATTTGCTTTCGAAACCTTGGCATTTTGACACCTTTGTGTCCCACTGGGCGTGCCAAAAATTGTTTGGGCTGAATTAGCTCAATCAAATGGCAAATGATTGTGTGCGGGCATGCCAGAAAAGAAATAACTTCAGAGAAGAAATTACTCTTTTTAAATTGATTTGAAATAACTAATCTCAATCAGGCAATTGTGTTATCCGTTCGATTACCTCAACTAAGAGGATTTTTCCTTAAGGTATCAACCAAATAAAAGATTGACGCGCTTCGAATCAGAAAAGATGATTGAACACAAACAAACCTGAATTTAATCAAAGGTAAATTTGTATGCAAACACTCTTAAGACTCTTTCAAGAATAATACAGAAATATAAGCACACTGAATTTAATCAAAAGTGAATTTACAAACGACTATTCTTTGGTAAGAAAAAACTTACAAGAAAATAAGAGAATTTGAATTTAATCAAAAAGTAATCTTACACGCAAATAAGCCTTCAACTTACAAAAAGATCATACTTTAAACTAAAACCTAATCTAAGATAGATCTCTGAGCAATTATTTTGTATGAGTTGTCAGATGATATGAATTTTTTGGGGGTCTTCTCTCTTCGCTTTACTTCTTTATTTATAGACACTGAGTATGCCTTCGATCTCCACGTCTTCGATTGATGCCCACGTTGGCCACATAAAGCGGTTGAGGGGGCTTTCAAACGGTTACATTGATATTTTCAGAATTCTTTCCTCCCCTGCACGCTTCGATCATGGTATTTATGGCCACTTCCTAGATCGTGGTTCCTATTTTCAAGCAACGTGAATTAATGCAACACGTCTGGCTTCCCAAATGATTTCCTGCAATGGCGTTTGATTTCAGTTATAAAACAGGGCAGTGAGGATACCGTTCGATGATCATAATGTTTAAATCAACGGTTAAATTCAATAACTTCCCAAACCATCATTTAATCGTTACCCAAACGACACCGGTTCACTCTCAAACGACACCGTTTGTCATAAAAACAGTGTCCTCTTTAATTCCCGTAATCCTCTGTAATTGGTACTCGACTGGGACAGGTTCCGTATGGCCGCCGTACCGTTCGGTGCCACGCGAAATTTTCTCATTGGATGGCACATTTTAGGATATAAACACGGTGATTGAGAGAGGGAGGAGAGTACAGTCCTTTTTAAGTTTTAATCTAGCCATTGATTTTAATAATTGAGATGGAGAGTAAAAAATTATAGGGCCGGTTCCACCCATATATATATATCTACACACACAAATAGCCTCAATCAAAACCCAAAACCAACAAATAGATCTGAAACTTTGGTTCATATATATATAGAACTATATATATATGAACCAAAGTTTCAGATCTATTTGTTGGTTTTGGGTTTTGATTGAAGGCTATTTGTAGATGGGAGAAAGAGAAGGGTTAGAGGGGGTGTATGTATGTAATGTAATAAGGGTATTTTTGTTCGATTTATGAATGAGGGGTTCATCACAAATGGTTTTGAGACGGAAGGGTGTCACTTGGATAATGGAGTTTAATTGAGGGGGTCTGTATGGACGATTTTTAATCTGAGGGGGTCTCCGTGGGCAAAAGTGATAGTAGAGGGGGTGTTTATGTAATTTTGCCTAAGAATTATTTAGGTGAGTTTGGTAACATTCCTTTAATTTCCGTTGCACGAAAAAAATAAGGGTTGTGTTTGGTTACCATTTTAGTTTAGTTTTTTTAATTATTACTCTATTTATTTCTCTGGTCATTATTTTATTTATCTAATTATTATTTTCTCATCTCTCTATTTTTCTCCAACCCCTTTTTTCAATTATTACTCTATTTTTCTCTTCATTCGTTACTAAAATTAAACTAAACTAAACAGTCAACCAAATAAAGCTGAGAAGTACTTGTAATTACAGACTATGTTTTTACTTGTGTTTTTACTTTTTTTTTTTTTTTTGACCGGAAAGAAAACGCAAATTATATTGATACAAATCAGATACAAATTGCGTGGCCCATAGGCCGAAAAACAACAAATATAACAAAACAAGAAAAAAAACAACAAGAACAAAAAACCAAAAAGGAAAAGCCACTCAGTTCCGATGTTGAACCCAACACTCCGCTCGTGGAGGTGGATAGATGATCGCCACTGGATTTGGTCCAGCCACTGGATCTGCACAGGGTCTACATCTTGACGTTTTTATCGTCGCCGCTGGAGAGCTCAAGAACTCCGTTTCCTGGATCGATTCAAGAGCCAGCACCCAGATCTAGAACTCCAGATCTGGGTCTCCGAGTCTAAATATAATGGGGATACTTTTTCTTTTTTTTTTTGGACAAGGGGATACTTTTTCTTTTGGAAACTGGAGTAATATACATACTTAAAAGAAAACCGGTAATTATGTTTTTATTTTGTTCTTCATAAAACGACTTCATAAAACGTCTATAAATACTTTTACCCTCTCGTTAGAAACAGAGAGATCTCGTCACTGTTTTCATGTCATCCCGATCGTTTCCTTCTCTCGATGGCATCCAGTACTGGTACGCTCCTCTCTCTCTCTCTCTCTCTCTCTCTCTCTCTCTCTCTTCGTTGCTCTCTCTCGTCTCTCTCCCTCTTTCCTTTCTCTCTCGTCGCCCGCAAAACCCTAGATATTCTCCATCTCTTTTGGTTTGTATTTTTAGTCCGTTTATATATTCGTTCATTTTTCTGAAACTCAAATTCTCCACTTATGTATGTCTAATCTATGCTCTCCTTGTAGATTAATTGAAGAATACAAGCTTATTCAACCCTTTTGAAGAAGGTATGTATTTTGGGCCTACAATTAGGTTTGGGCTATCTATTTCCCTGAAATTGTGGAACTCTGTATAAGAGTGTAATTTGTGCCAGACATCTGTTTCATGGGGTGTTAAATAGTAATACTTCTTCTTAGTGGATGTTTATTTATCGGAGTATGGTATCCCTTTTTGCCACCAAAAGACGAATGTTCTATGTTAGCGTTGGTGTTGAATTGGTTATAGGAAAGATGCTTTGTTTTACTCGCATGATTTCATTACCAATGTGGTCAATTTGTAACTGAGTGAAAAGTGTTTAGAAATTGTTAAATAGAACGCGGATCTCCTCCTTCCCTCACCCAAACTACATCAATCAATGTTCCTGTTAATTGTTAGAATTCTTAAGTACCTGCAAGTCTCTACTTCAGAAGCAATTCCTAAGGATTCATATGGCCGCTTTTTTTTTTTGGTAAGTGATTCATATGGCCTTTCCTGTAACTAACATTGTTGTTATCACATATGGGTATTGTAATGGTCTGTATTTAGCAACAATTTTGCAAGCTAAACCTGTTTTGTTTTCATCTATCTTTCCCTGAAATTGGGGAACTATGCTTTTACAGATATAATCCTTTTTATTGGATGATATGCAATTACAGATGTACCGAATCTATCTATGAATGTATTTGTCTTGTAAACAAGTGGTCTATATGTTACTATTACGGAATATACAATGTTTCCTTAGTTTAGGATGTAATCCAAAAGTATCTAGTTGCTTATACTCATTGCTACCAAAATGAACTTTAGTTGTTGAACAACTACATTGTATATTCATTTTGTTCGATATCTACCATTTGTTGTTTTGTTAGCAAAAGTAGGAGATGGAAAGCAATGCTGTTATGGAAGTTAGTGTATGGGCAATACTTCGCATCTCAAAACCAACTAACCAAACGCTAATTGTTCAACCGAGGTCAAGAATTCAACTTAGGCTTAATGAAATGTTACCAATAACCAAAATCGTAGATTTAAATGTTGTGAGAATTAGTTCAAACCCTAGCATCTCAATAACTTAATTCACAACTTGCAATCAACAACACATGCACAACTATGCTAATTCATGTGGTCCTTTTTACCTAATCATGTTTCAGATAAAATCAAAGATTCAACCTTAGATTCGTGATCTCATTTTAGCATAACTGAATCACGATCAGGTAAAAAGGATCACATGAATCAAAGGTTCAACCTTATATTCGTGATCTCATTTTAGCATAACTGAATCACGATCAGGTAAAAAGGATCACATGAATTAGCATAACTGTATCTTTTTCATCATGCTTAAGGTTCGTCTTTAGGGTTATGCGGGTGAATTTGTGTGTTTCTTGCAATAAATTGGATGAGTGTTGTTTTTGATACTTCAAGGGTGTGATTAAGTGCATGTGTTTTTGATTGCAAGTTTTGAATTAGGTTATTATGATGGTAGGGTTTGAGCTGATTCTGATAGCATTTGCATTTACGATTTTGGTAATATTTCATTGAGCCCAAGTTGAATTCTTGAACTCGATTGGACAATTGGTGTTTTCTTTGTTAATTTTGAGATGCGAAGTATTTTAGGTTTGGGTGCTTTTTATTTGTCAAAAAGAACATTAATTGTGTCTTGTCGACAGGTGGGCTTATGATTCTTATGTTCCTAGGTCTTTCGGTGGCTGTGGAATGTTGGGAATTGAGTTGGGTGTAGTTTTTATGGGACAACTAAAACTGAGTTGGGGGTAGTTAGGCAAGTGTTCTCATTGCCTTAGGATTCAGATTTAGGGTTACGAGGTTGAATGTCTGTTGGTCTTTCATTGACTGGATCTGGTGTCTGTGTTGTTAATTACATGGTGTGAATGGGTTTAAATTTGTTATATAGTTACAATTTTGGATTCTACGCTTGTTGGTAATGAATTGAGCTTATATTAAATGCTACAACTCAACCGGTAAACTATTAGCAATTTCCAAAGTATTTTAGAGTGTAATTGTAAGACGAAATGGTTTAGATTTAGTTTTGAACTTCCTAGTTTGACAAGGATGCTATTGTGAAATAGGAAATGGATTGTTTTAAACCTTATTGGTTATACAGCCTTTAACAGAGCAGAATGGCAAAGAAATGTTCATATAACCGAGCCAAAGGGAATGGGCATGAGGTTTGTTTGGTTCTGTCTTTTGGAAGGCAAGGGTGTGATGGGGATTTTATTTGCGTGTAGTTAGGCTGGTGATATCATTGCCTTGTTTTTTCTACTGCTGTGACCTGGTTTAGTTTATTGCATTGGGTTATGAATGATAATTTTGAAGCTTGTCCAAACTTGGCATTCTATTGATTTTTACATTCTTAACCCTCATTGCTTTGCTTTTATTTGTTTTCCCGGAGTGTGAGAAATTTGATTCAGCCAAATCCAGTTCGGTTTTCCTGGCTAATAAGAAACTGACCGACTGAGATAGTGAGATCTATAGAATTTGAATCCTTTGCTACTTAAGAACTGAAGCAGTAAATTTTTTGAAGCAATTAAACCTACAAAACATAAGTTCTTAATATGTTTACCATTAAGGACTTTTCATTTTGTGATTCTGGGGTTTTCTTTTTCAATGCATTTTACACTTTGATGATCAGAGCTTCTTGTCAGATTTCTTTTTTTATTGATTTGCAAATGCATTGAGATCCTATTTATTCACAATTACAATGATCAGACCTGTTTCATTGCATTGGCTAAATAGCTTGTAAGCTTGCTTGTCAGTGGGTTCTTATAAACAGCCAGAATAATATTGGCTCTTTGCCAATGGAGAAAGGAAAATCTTCTAGCCTATTTGCTAATGATGGTTCATTCATGGAGCGGTTCAAACAGCTCGAGCAGGAGAAGGGTGCTGCATTAGAGGGATCTAAGCAGGGCCAAACAGGATCAGATACTCTTACTCCTAAACCACTCATCAATAAAACCAGCTTTGGATCTAAAGCTAACGATTCACGCAAAACAAACCCGGTTTCTGCAAGTGGCAAACTTGCATTCAGCTTGAAACAGAAGTCAAAGCTTGTGGCACCCGCTCTTAAGTTAAGTGACGATGAAGACGAAGAAGATAAGTATACTGGAAATGCATCAGGTAATGGGCTGGCAAAACGGCAGAAGTTGGGTCAGCCTGATGCTTCTCAGCAATCTCAAAAACAAGCAGACGTTGGTAATTATTTCTTATGTTCTCATATAAGTATCTTATCCATTGTTTTGATTATTTGCTTGAACTGAAATTGACGTTCTGGTGTATAATTTGATCAGTTGATTTTTCCTCCTTGAGGGTCGAGTAAGGACTAAGGAGTAAGAGCTCCAAAGTTGCTTAGTTAATTAAATGTTGCTTACACTTCAAAGATGGCATGTTTCTTTGATTACAGTACTACCTCATCCACATGCGAGCAGTAGCAATTTCCTGTGCACACACTTGGTATTACATGTTAGAGAGATGACTGTCTCAGGCTCTAGACCCACAGTTGGATATGGTCTTGGATTCTCAGGGAAGAATTTCAGGAAACTGATTGATTGAATAACTATTATGGTTTGCCACTTTTCTTAACTCGGATGGGTTTTTGTCAATAGCTGTGAGCAATTTGAGTTGAATTTATAATCATTCTGTGCGGTTTTTTCATTAATTAGTTGGTTACTGTTGTTCAGTAATAGTGTGTTTTCCCCATTTTCATCTCTTTGCTACATCCTGATACAAGTTTTTGGGGGAAGAAGGTGCGTTGTAAGCATTTTCTGCCCAAGGCCTTCTTTTTTTTTTTTGTCTTTAACAGTCGACTACGATGTCTTCATGAATCTATTATCAGCTTGAATCTGCAAGGAACTCAGATTGTGTGATATATCTCTATGGGCATTGGGCCCTTTAGGGTTTAGCGGTTGTTGCTCGTTGTTTTACTTCTCCTCAGACACTTACCTAGGCTCTTGTCGCTCATTATCAAATGTCATTTGATCTGTCTTTGTTAGCTTGTTAACTTAGCATATACAGCTCGTTTGGAGTGAGAAAAGAAAAGAAACTGAGAGAGGGGACTCTCTCTCACGTTTGGATGACCAAAAAGGTGAGAAACGGCGGCAGAGGGTGAGAGATTGTGGGTGAGCAGAACCCCTTAAAACCCCCATTTTGTTTCTCACCATTTTTGGTGAGATTCTGTGAGAAATAGAGCTGCAGGAGTTCAACCCCCTTAAAACGCAGATGCAACCCCACTTCGCGGCTGCCGCTCCGCTGCAACCCACCATCGCCGCCACACCGTGATAAAACGCCGCTCCCCTCGCTGCCGCACTCCTTTCTTTTCTTTTCTCATGTCTCTGTTCTAAATGGCGGCCGCCAAGGCCGCCTAGGCGGCGCCTAGGCGCTTGGAGGTGCCCTGCCGCCACGCCAATAGCCCTTGGCGTTTGATTTGGCGCCCAGGGAGGTTTGGCGGTGTTTGGCGGCCGCCTAGGCGGCCTTGGCGGTCTTGGAGCTTGGCGGTCTTGGCGGCCTTGCCGGGCTTGGCGGCCGCCTAGGTGGCCTTGGCGGGCCTTGGCGGCAGCGTCGGCGTCTTTGGAGGCCTAAAAAATATATATATAAAAGTAATACAAGGGAGGTGAGCGAAGCCCTACTACCATAGATTTTAATATCGGCCGGTACGAACCGTATCGGCCGGTTCGTACCGGATTTTGGGAGTTCCGGTTCGGATATAGGCCGGTATAACGGGGGAACTGAAAATCGCAGGTGAACCGGCCGATTCACGATACGTATCGGTATCTAACGGATTTATGGACCGGTACGGCCGGTTCGGCTGGAAAAAAAAAAAAAAAAACAGAGCTTCCACAACAGAGCATCAAACATCAACTCCTCCCCATTTCACAGCTTTTTTCCGAAAATTTTGGATCTTGTCTTGAAAAATAAGTAAATAACACTTGAAAGTTGAAAGTTGAAACCCAAATCCGATCATTACCTGGCGAGTGCCGACTGCCGTTGGCTTTCTTTTCTTCTCTTCTATCTTCATTCTTTCACAAATTTCTTTCTTCAACATATTTCAAGAAAGAAAAAAAATTTCAAAAAAATAGTTGAAGATTCTTGAGAAACGGGTGAAGTAAACGGAAAGAGGAGAAGATTCTTTCCCTCATACTTTTGATTTGGGGTTTTTTCTGTTTGGGTACCGCCCGGGGGGGCGGAGAGAGGATGAGAGAGCGCTCCGGCTGCCATGGCTCAAGAGTCAATTGATACTTTGATTTGGGGTTTTTCTTTTCCCTGATGCTTTTTATTTGGGATTTTTTCTGTTTCGGTGGGTGGGTGGGTACTGGGTAGGTGGGGGCCTGGGGGGAGAGAGAGAGAGAGATAGACACGCGGCTGCCGTGGCTCAGCCGCTCAAGAATCAAGAGTAATAGATTTTCCAAAAATGATAAGGACACGTACATTTGTACATATATCTTACACATACACTTTTATGAGACCCACCTCGGTGTCGGGTCCCATCAATATGATCCGGACCGCTCATTATTTTTAAAATAATGTTTTAAGAGTTTCTGTAGAAAATCAACTCAATAGGATATCGGTAAGGGTTTTTTCAGAAATCACAGTGCGAATCAGACTGTTTCACCCTATGATTTTTGAAAAAGTCCTTACCGATATCCTATCAAGTTGATTTTTTACAGTAACTCTTAAAAAATTATTTTATAAATAATGAGCGGTTCGGATCATATTGGTGAAATCCGAGATGGATCCCGTAAAAATGTATGTGCATGATATGTGTCAAAGTATATGTGCAAGTAGCATGACTGTAGATTTTCTATATTGTCTTCTTTGTTGATGTTGCATGGCACGACTCACGAGAGTAAAATTTATAGAACCAATTTCTTTATTCACGACCTCTATCAAGGACTGGAGCAACTATTATACAATTTCTTTTAAAAAAAATTAGTTTAGTACGTTAGTGACTTATGAATGTGCTGGGCTAAATCCTGATATCTACATTTTGTATGTACTCCATCAGTCCAAAAATACTTGTCTGGTCCGTAAAACAGAGTGTTAAAAATAATACATTTTTTGCTAGAAAAAATCAAAAGTTTTTTAACAACTTACTAGATATCAATGAGTATTTTTAATTTGTTAAAAAAATTTGAATTTTTTCTTGAAAAAATTGCATTATTTTTAACACTCCGTTTTGCGAACCGGACAAGCATTTTGGGACAGAGGGAGTAGATCTTGGAAGTGCTAATTTTTTAAAAAAAACTGTATATTAGTTTATACACTGGCAAACATCATTGAAATAAAAATTAAACAAGTGGATATACGGTCGAGAGGAGTTCTCTTTGAAAGGGAAAGAATATTTATACATTGGCAATATTTTGTTTTTTCTCATTATTAAGATTTTGTTAGTTTTATATTTTTTTTGGTAATTACTAATTAATGATTTTTGTTATTACTTGTTTTTAATAGGTTAATCATCAAATTAATCATAATGTTGCATTTTTCTCATATTTGTAAAATCTTATTGACTTGCGGGTTTTGATAAATTATCGGATATTTGACATGAAGAGAATGGGCTATTACATGTCTTCAATTAATTAAAATGTGATAATTTAAGCCAATGTTGGGGGCAAAAGTATATTTTTCAAGTTTTATACATGTTGCTGATGATTTTTAAAAATTCACGACCGCGACACCCGATTCCCACGACGTATCACCGATACGTCCCAATACCGATATACCGCGACCGATACCGCGACGGCGACCGATACCGCGATTTAAAACTATGCCTACTACTTATTGTCTTATTCAACTTATTTTATAGTTGCTACTACTTAATTTCATTTGGATTTGTACTTTGAAGTTTGAACTTGCATTATGGATAGATGAAATATAGTCTGATTGGATAATGGTTTGTTAAAAAAAAAAAAATCCGCCGAATTGCTTGGCGCCCCCTAGGCGGCCACCTAGGCGGCTTGGCGCTTGGAGGTGGGTCTCCGCCCTACTAGCGCCAAGCGCCATTTAGAACATTGTCTCATGTGTATCGTGTCCATCCAAATGAGATGGTGAAAAACCACACTCCTTTCTTTTCTTTTCTCACTAATAAGGGAAACCACGCCCCTTTCTTTTCTTTCCTCACCTAGGTAGCCAAAGGGGCTGTTACTGTGTTCAAAGTCCTGATTAGCCTGTTAACTTACTGCCATTGTCTGAGGGATCTGCACCATTAACCCCACTTGTACTAGTTTTGTTGTCCAACAGAATCCCCGATGAGGCTTCTATTTCCTTTTAAGTATTGTGTAAAACCGAGATTTCACTTTTTCAGTAAGTGCACTGATTTTGAGATCATATTGGAGTGGTGCTTCTCTACTCTTCGTTTGGAAGATGAAGAGGACAAACATTCTTGAA
Organism: Rhododendron kiyosumense; assembly: GCA_019656275.1. NCBI lineage: Eukaryota > Viridiplantae > Streptophyta > Magnoliopsida > Ericales > Ericaceae > Rhododendron > Rhododendron kiyosumense. Next base: position 598,913 of record BPLS01000134.1, read on the forward strand.
TTGTTTGTCTCATGAATGCAGCTTATAGCTTAAGTCCCTTTCAACATTGGTGGAAAGAGATGTTCAATCAAAGATTTGGAAAATGTGGAACGCTGCTACAAGAAAATTTGCATTCTCTAGGTCATCCTCTTGGTATTAATCAGTTCTTTAAGTGACATGCAGCACCACCTCCCCCAAGTGACTCTACAGTGAAGGAAGTTGCAGACAGGTTGGCAAATTTTGTGGCTAAACATGGAAGGTCTATTGAGCATATTACACGGCAAAAGAATCCAGGAGATACTCCTTTCAAGTACGTACCCTTTAGAATGTCAATCTTTATCACCTGCTATTCCTCCTTGAAGCTGAGTTACATAAATCCAGCATGCCCTTTTCTTCTGCATCTTATTTGTTTCTGTGTAATGGATGTGGGCAGATAATATAATTGCAATAAATGCAAATATTGAAGCTTTTGTAGGGATGTTTGATATATCTGTCTTTTCTTGTCGATATGTTTTGAGGCATTTCCTGATCTCTACAAGTTGACACGATGACCTTGAAAGTTGAAAGTAGACAATAATCTTAGATTCTTTAAATTTGATGAAATGCCTATGAAAGTCTATTGAGGTAAGCTTAAACACATTTGGGTACTCTTACCCTTCTGGGTTGAAAGTTGGTGCTTGAAGGTAGAAACTTTCTGTACTCTATTTGGAATTCTTCTTCAGTAAAAGATCGTAAGGATCTCACCTAAGAGACATTGCAAAATAACATTCGAGTTGTAATATCGTGTCTATGATGTGTAAGTCACTTATGGTGGGTTCAACATCTAGATCTACCTGTGATAGCAACTGACTAATTTTTATATTCTGAGGTAAAATTAGCATCTTTTTCTTAATCCGAGGCAAGCATTACCATTTCATGTGATCCCTTCATTGGTTTAGGACTTAAACCCTGATGCCTTTTCATAAAAAATATGAAATGATGTAACAGCTCATGCATTGACTGTCTCATGAGGTTCTATCTGTTTGTCTTGACTTTTGTAGATTTTTTTCATGTATATTCACGTGCTCTTCTTATATCTGGTGTTTTATGATTTTTCCTTATTTTTGGCGCTCTCATAAATTTGTTAATTTCAGGTTTCTCTTTGATGAAAGCTGTGCTGATTACAAGTATTACGAATATCAACTTGGTCAAGAAGAAAAGGCTCTGTCAGAGTCCAGGGAATCCCAGGCATCACAAAGTGGTTCGTGCACAAGCATACATACATACATACTTATATATATATATATATATATATATATTTGTATTTCGTAGAAGTGGTCAATGATTGTTTTTTTGTATCCTTGTAAATGGATATACTGACCTGCAAGTTGGCAGAAGAACCAACATAGAGCTTCCTTACTGCAAAATTTTCCTGTTAGAGTGGCTGGAACTGTAGTTTTGCTTTTCTTTTTATTGTAGATCCATCCAAAAACATGTAGGCCTGCCTAATTGTAGAAAGTCAATGCACAGAACTAGGAGTTCTTCATTCTGGTTCACTTCTGTTTGAACATAATGATTGTCAGGAAATGATATTTTTGGGAGGGTAATCCCTTTACGATTTTGCTGCTTTCGTTGCTCTTGATTTTCTCATTGTCGTATCCTCATGAATATTTTTATACAAATTCTCAGAGTAATTACTGAAGCACAGTAACGTAGATGTGCAGCACAAATTTAGTTGATTGAAGTTGCATTAGATTCAAGTTGCATTCATGCTCAGAAAACGCTTTTTGTGAGTGTTGATTTATTTATTGTGGCATGCAATCCATAACTCTTGCTTACTTTTAAGTGATAAGGGAGGTAACAAAGGGCTTTTCTTGCTTACTTTAAAGTGACACAGGAGGTAACAAAGGGCAATTCTTATGTGTTGCATTTCATCAACGAGTGTAGATTGATCGAAATGTTTTCTGTGTCGTCCATTTTGGATCCCAGTCTTCATGTATTTTGAGACAGTTTGACTTCAGAGTCTGTGGCAATGCCGTCTTGGTACTTAGTTCTGATTGAAAGCAATTCTAATACAAGAACTAGCTTTTTGGTTTTTTGCTTTTCAATTTGATTTCCATGCCATTTAACCTATCAATGATTGGTTTCTTGTTGAAATAATCCCTTCAAGTTTGAATAATATTTGTTAATCATGGACGCTTGTGTCTGTGTAGGTGGTGCAAGCACTGCAGCTCCTGTGCCTACAAGTGGGTCTCAAAAGTCCGTTCAGCAGCATTCGAACTATCAGACTCCTGCTTCAGCGTTATATGATTCAAGTGAGGATACACGAACTTCCATATCTTCAGTTCAAAGTTCATTCCTTTCTTTTCCGGCATCTTGTTCATCTTTGTTTCTGACTAAGATTCCAAATTTCGTCAAACTGGCACTGTTCACTCAGATTCAGCATTATGTCGACTTGGCATTTGTGGCAGTTGAGAACTTGAGATGCGACAAACATGCATTTCAGCCAAGTAATTGTCGGTTTGAAGTTAATAGATGTTAGGATAATTGTGCAGCATGTGTTAGGCAATTTGCATCCAGTTGGTTATGTGTAAGATGTTATTCGAACAAACCAGTGCATTATAGAACTCAGCAGTCTTGTTCCTACTAGTTGGTGTCAGTTTCATGGCATTTTCGCTTTGAGCATTGGCCATCAGATTCAGTTGAACTACTGTGAACATGTCTTTTCTTTTTATATCCCATATTAGTTCTGATTTTGTTGTCCCTTGGAATTACCTTCACTATGGACATTGCCACCTCTCCCTAGTTGTTGCATACGTAGGTCTTCGTCCTAGGTGATCAATTATGCTTTGGTGTTAAAAAACCATGAAGTAAAAGTTAAACATGTGTATCATTTCCTGAAATTTGCAACATGCACACAAACAAAAAAAAACTGTTTGTCTTGCTAGGTGAAAAAAGTAGATTCAAAAATTTCTTGGAAAACTATTTTACTTATAGTTCCTATGCAATTAATTATACATTATTTCTCCAGTCCGTAGGAAATCATCTCCAAGAGTATTCCAGAGGATAAGAAATGAGACTGGATGATAGCTTTGTTTATATTGCTAGCCACGCCTGCTTTTGTATATAAGACAACTTGAGGATTCCTATTTAAATCTCATCTAAAAACTTGTGAATTTGATAATGGTTTATGGGGGAAAAAGAAAACGAAAACTTGGTGACATATAGTAAAAACACTTGGTTTTTCATGCTGCATATTGTGGTCACCAATTCCCTTTAGAGTGGATCTTTTTGGTGAAACTGTTTTTGACAACTCGTAAGGGTTTTGTGACGGTGGAAGTTTTGTTGTAGCTTCTGCACTATACGTATCCTAGTATGGGAACGGTCAAATCTGCTTTTTTATGTTTCACGAGCATCTCACTAAATCTTCTACTTTTCTCTCATTCCTTAAGTCCACTTTCCCGATTGCCTTTAGTGATTAGTCAACTTATCTTTGAACAAACCTTTTAAGTCCACTTGTCTTAGGAAAGCATTGGATTGACGAGTATGTCCTCCTTTGTCTAATGGTGGCGATGTCATTCTTTCGTTTGTCCTTCACTTACAGGTGAATCTAGCGGCCCAACTGGTTCAGATCCTATAGCAATGATGGAGTTTTACATGAAGAAGGCTGCACGAGAGGAGAAGAGGAGACAGCCTAAACAGTCGAAAGATGAAATGCCTCCACCTGCTTCGCTTCAAGGTTCATATCTATATCTGATTGTGACCTCATGCATCCTGGCGTTTCTGAGAAACATGTTTCTTTTGCATCTCACTGATTGGTTGTGTCCAATGTTTCCAAAAAATCTCTTCTTTTGGTATCATAGCAGCTTCTCTGAAGAAAGGGCATCACATGGGTGATTATATCCCTCAGGAAGAACTTGAGAAGTTCTTGGCTAGCTGCAATGATGCAGCTGCTCTGAAAGCCGCTAAAGAGACTGCAGAAAAGGCTAAAATCCAAGCTGACAATGTTGGGCACAAACTTCTGTCAAAAATGGGCTGGAAAGAAGGTTCTCTCTCTCTTTCTCCTTGTTGTTCAATTTTCTGTAGTGTTGTTTGCAAACATGTTTCTGTGCAGTTGGCTTCCCACTAGCAGTTCCGTTGCTATATGTGGTACAATTGCCAAAAGAATTTAGTTGCCTGCTAAACTATTGTCTCTACAGTGTACTCTGTCGTATTGTCTTGGAACTGGTACTCCATACTCCATACTTCGTTTATAATCATTACTAACTTAATACTCCCTTTGTCCCTTTTTAAGAATCCCATTTCGTAAATCCAACTTTTTTAGAAGACATCATTACACTCTAAAAGTTGTAACTTTCCCTACTTACCATCTGTGGAGATATCATCATTGCACTTTTACTTACCAACTTTTCAAAATGGAATATCCTTTTAGGGGTAAAATGAAAAATGTACCAACTTTTACTCACTAACTTTACAAAATGGATACTTGAGGGACAACCCAAAATGGAATATTGGACTCTAAAAAAGGGACGGAGGGAGTATCATGTTTTGGAGAGCAAGACGTAACTGATGCTTCTGTAGTTTTTTGGGACACATTCAATTGAACAATGAGATTTGACATTTGCACTACAGATGGTTTTTCGCTATTGAATGCATGTCGAAAGTTTCAAATACATGGACTATGTGTCTCTTTCAAGAAGAATTATAAGAGGTCAAGCATGTTGGATTTGGTTCAAAGTTCATCTCCATGCATGGGGGTTCTCGACTTTCTCGTGTACATTTTACTATTTTCGAATAGATACAAGTATTTGATAAAATGATTGTTTTCTGGTAATCACGCCATGGTCCTAGGGATATTTTATTGCTTATAGGTGCATATCAGCATATGTATATTCATACGGCTCGTAAGTATGCTCTACATTACTACATATATAAACACACATTTATGAATGCCTGAGCATGTAGTGCTATGATACTCAATATATGTATCGTGGTAATCTGAATTTGTCTTTTTCTTGCGTTTGGATCATTTGGGTTTTTTCTCTTGGGTTCTCAGAACCTTTCTCCCTCGCTATACACGGTTTCTAATAAGTTTCTCTCCACTTGTTACTCCCATCTCTCTCTCTCTCTCTCTCTCTCAGTACCCCAAAACCTTCCCTCAAAACCCATACCAATCAACCCCTTGAAATCCCTAATCTCTATCGCTTTAACCCCTCACCGTTTGCTCTTTGTCTCTTCTCTTTGGTTAAGGCTTTAGCCCAAAACATAAATAAAGCTTACATATGATAGCCGAATGATAATAAATCGTCTTATGTTTAGATCGAAGCTTAAAGTATGTCGCATCTAGATCCATTTCAATGTAGCTCAGATGAGCTGACATGCATATATTTCCAAAAGATGGAGGACACGACGTGCTGGTGGGACGCGTTAATTTTTATCTTTGTTATATGTTTATTGTTTAATAGGAATTGGGAAAAAAAAAAAAAGTGAACGGAATCCTCAAGACAAGACACAAGTTTAATCTTATCATAATCAAATAAATGTTTTAATAGGACTACTGAATTTCTAAATTTATAACTGCATTAATTCTCAAGGCATTCGAAAATTGTCCTGTGTGTCTCCCAAATTGCCCGAAAGGTGTCTTGTTTGTGTCCTTGGGTTGTCCGAGAGTGTGAGTGTCCAACCGAAAATATTGCAAAAGAATTCATACACTTTGAAATGAAGTGACACGTGTCCAGAGCATGTCCAAAGCGGCGTGTCTGTGTTCGGAGATTGTGTGGCACTTGTACGTTGCTTCTGGCAAAGTTTCGGTTCTACATAGTAGGTTGTGTGAATTTCTCTTTTTATGCATTTGGATTGCTCTTTTTATGTGTTTGGATTGTTTGGTATCCCTATCGGCTATCGTGTATCGCTTTAGTCCCTTAAACGTTTGGTTGTTGACTCTTCTCTTTGGTTCGGGCTTTTAGTCCAAAAAGAAGATAAAGCTTACATATGACAGCCAAATGACTATAAATCCCTTTAATGTTTGGATCAAAGATTAAAGTCCGTTGTATCTAGATCCATTTCAGCAAAAAGATGAAGCAAACACGAGTGAGCCTGAGATCTTCCATACCCACTGAAGACCTTTGATTTGTTTGAATGCTGGTAGAAAACGAGAGGGTTGTCTGAGATCAATCAAATTGTTGGAGGTTGATCTTTGGATTAATGAGGAAATGACGGATTGCAGCTTAGAATAATTGCATGGTTTCATATAGATTCATTTTACAGTTATAGTTTTTTTTAGGTCTTTGGTTTGTTGTGTGTTTTGGGGAAAACCTATTTTAATGGACTCGGTATAGTCATGGCTCCAATCGCTCCATCGTTTACCTGTTTGCGCATCTTTTACCTCGAGTAACCTTGGCGTTCGTCATGTTTGGTGAAATCTTTAACTTGTTGAGGTCTGTAACTTTGGTTCGGTATTGCAGGCGAGGGTTTGGGGAGCTCCAAAAGTGGCATTGCAGATCCAATTATGGCCGGTAATGTGAAAAAGGACCACTTGGGTGTTGGTGCTCACCAACCCGGAGAGGTGACTCCAGAGGACGATATATATGAGCAGTATAAGAAGCGTATGATGCTTGGTTACAAATTCAGACCAAACCCCCTGGTACGACATTGCTAATTGGCTGATTGTAGATCTACTGGAGTACTTTTTATATCTTGTCCTGGATATGTTCTTGGTTAAGAATCAGTCTGCGACTATGGATCCATTGACTTGTATTTCTAACGTGCTCTTTTGATTTCTCCTCACAGGGCAATCCTCGGAAATCATACTACTAAGGGAATTACTAATGCAAACCATCTGCTAGCTGGTTATCCTTGAAGAACTACTTTCATTCTGTCGTCCGATTTTTTATTTGTTTGTGGGTATGGTCAAGTTGAATGTACTATTGTATCGGCTGATCGAGAAATGGTATTGGTGTGTGCGAACAGAATAATATACTTTGTTGTCTTGTCTTCTTGGATTAAATGGTTTATTGCCGAAATTGTCAATTCATTGCTTTGTGATATTAGTGCCGTTGTCAATGGTTAAGGACTTGCATATGTACTTGTTTATGGCGCTTCGGAGCATGGGCGGCTCCACCATTAGTTGAGAGGGTTCAAGTGAACCCCTCGGATTCAGAAAATGTGATAAGTTTTTATATTTTTTGAAAAAAATATTTTTTGAAACAATTGTGCTAGGACCACCAACCTAAACAGCCGTATTGTGGCATCAATGCCTCGATGCCACATTGGGGTATCATAGAAAAATTCTTATTGGAGATAGCCAAATTGTGTGAAAACTTTTTGACTTCCTTGTCTTCAGTTCCGATCTTGACCTAGCTTTTGTTCCTTGGAGCTTGATTTCTCTAGGGTTTTTTTTTTGGCCGAAGTGAAGATTTTTCTTTAGTTTGAAAGTATGCTTATTCTTTACAGGGTCGAATTAGAGCCGAGTTGGATAAGTTTTGAGATTCAGAATTATTGACCAACTTTTCATGAGCTAAAGCATTGGAGAATATCAAATCACATTGATCAAATGAGCTAATGCATTATAATAAGAGCATCTCCAATGGGAGATGCCAAATTTGAGCGAAGTTGTAACGTAAATAATTGACACAAGTTTGCAATTCAATCCAGATGCCTTCTATCAAGCCAAAAATGACATGGCTTTGAAGAGAGAAGAAAATATGTCAACTTTGGCAGTCATCTACACGTATATCAAATTTTAGAAATGTGCCTGTTTGAAATTTTTTTTTTTTTTCCTTTCAAAGTTTGACATAAGAGTTGGCATAAGGGTTGGAGAGGGATAACTTGATATCAAATAAATAGAATTTGGCATAAGAGTTGGAATGGAAGTTTTGATGTTAAATTGAAGAGATGTTAAAATGCCACATAAGTTTGCAAAAAAAAAATAATTGGCAACTCAAATTTGAAGTCAGCTGTTGGAGATTATGCAGTTCGTGTCGATGTGCTCAAGCCTAATTTCATTATTAGGATTGGAAACGTCAATTTGTGAAGTTCCCTGCAAATTCTATTTGTCCTAAAAATAATCGGACATTAAAATTCATATGATCTAGATAAATTTATTTTATACTAGAGTTTAAGTATTATATTAACTATTCATTTTAATATTCCTAATGTTTTTTCAACCAATAGACAAATGATATCTAATCAATTCATTTAATTTTCTCAGTGACATTAACTATATCATCATTTCTCACAAAGACATATGGTAGTTGCTTGGAAAAATACAATTTTGCTGTACTGTCATTTTTTCCCGTAGTTTAGTGTCGATTCTGTTTAGTTTGGATTTTGAGGAAGATTGTTGGGGGTAATGAGTGGATAGAGGTAGATTAAAAAGACAATGAGTAATAATTAGAAAGAAAATTTATTGAGAACAATATGCAAAAAGAAAGGATTGGGAAAATCCAAAACAAACACACTTATACAACATATGTGAAGTGCGTTTTGCACTAGCCCTAGAGCATTTCAAAGGTGCGTTATATGCGCACCCCGGAATGATGCCAAGGAGTCCCTTCCGAGCGCCTCTGGAATGTTTATCTTGGTAATTAATAGTTCGGATTAAAAACAAACTCTTTCAGGAAAGAGTTGGAAGAGTTTGTTTTTTAATCAAAATTGTTGAAAATACTTTTGAACAGTTCGAATACACCTTGCACCCACTTAGCAAGGTGCTTGGCAGGGACCGCTTAACAGTGTCCCCGAATCGTTATATGCTTACCTAGAATAATTGCAACGCAAGAGAGTTATAACGCGTGTTAGGAATGCACAAAAGTCTATTTTTAAAATCTATTTTAAAATACATCTGGGAAATGGTATATTTCTCGAAATTTTTTAAAAAACGTGGTCATATCGATAAAAACTCTGTATTTACTTAAGAGAAAGCTTTAAGCACCAAGGATTCCTTTTTTTTTTTGATCCGCACCAAGGATTCCTTTGGCTTAACTTCTTTTTGTGCATTGGCCCCAGTTGACACCCCCTTATGTTCTCAGTACCCACACTTTTCCTATAATCCTTTATTTTCTTTTCCTATAATCCTTTATTTTCTAAGTGCTGACCGTATCTGCGTGCTGACTCCGACTTGCACCTTGACAATCGCTGGTCGTTCTTTATGACAAAAAATCATTCTAAGACATACGAATAACTTGCAACCTTTTAGTCGTGCTTGGAAAAATGGCTAGAATCGTAAAAGTTGCCTTGCTCCCGAGTTCGTTGGAGTCTGCAGTGTTGGGAGATGGTGGTGCAATTGTCCAACAAAAATCCAATCATTTGTTCCACGTCTTTGTAATTGCTTCAGTTCTTACCACTTACGGAGTATCAGTTAGGGTGTTTCCACTCAGGAAAAATTTAGAGAAATTTTTTTGTTGTTGAAAAGAAGTTAGTTGTTTTCGATAGTTAAATAAATTTATGAAAAATGTTAAGTTGTTTTCACCAGTGAATAAGTTACTGATTGATATGTGAGTGAAAAAGTTATTGGGAAAGAAATTATTGCTAACAACTTTTTTATTAGTGTGAACGAGATGATAAAATACTGAAACTTATTAATTAGTGTGAACAAAATGTTAAAAACGCCCAAGATCTTCCCCTTTTTAGCTAGTGGAAATATAGCCATCAGGACAGCAGTGATTCCCAACCATCACGCCATAATTCTTTAATTGTAAGTACTACGGAGTGGTAATTAATTACCCTCCCATGTGTCCAAAGGCATTATACTCCTGTAGCGCTCAATTTGAGTCGTATGTTCAGTAATCAATGGTTCAAATTATTTCATATGTAAAATTATAATTCGATTTTTGGATAGTTAAAAATGCATCGGTTCGGCAATTAATCATCCAAATTATTTTTTATGTCAGATAATATTTGATGGAACAGGAAGGCCCACAACACAGTTTTGCTATTTGCCCTTTTCATCCTCAATCAAACCAGAAATTTTCCATCACGAGGAAATTAAGGCTCTGTTTGGAACTTATGGAAAGGAAAGGAAAATAAAATAAAAAAAATTTCCCTTCCATTGTTTGGTTAGGAGAGAAAGAGGAAGGAAAATAAAAGTTTCAAGTTCAATGAATAGTAAATTTTCCCTCCTATTTTCCACTCACTTTCCTCCCTTTTTCTTTTCCTTTCCTTTCTTTTCTTTTCTGCAAGTTCCAAACAGAGAAACCTTACTCCTCTCTCTTCATTATTTTTCTCAGCCATGGCCTAGGCTCTACCTCCAAGCTCCAGTGCCGAGTGGACATATTCCAGTGGCCCCTCGGCAATTTTATACCGTCCGGTCCGATGCAATTTTAGATCTTGGATTAAAATCTTCTCTCTTATTTCACTCGTCTCTTTCTTTCTCTGTTTTTCGCTCTCCATCGTTTGGAGAGAGAGATTCATTCCAATTCGCACTCTGACACTGTAAGCTGAGAGGTACCTCAGTTCACCAAACCCGAGTCTCTGAGCTATTATTCTTCATTTGTGCTCGAAATTTCTGATATTCCCTATCTAATTTAAGCTGGATTTCAATCCTGATTTGATGTTCAACTCAGTGGTAAACTCGACACTCTCTGTTGTTGTCACACCACGAATTAGTTTGAGTTGAATTGTTTCCGAAACCTAAAGGCCAAG
>BPLS01000134.1:629508-652745 GCA_019656275.1 Rhododendron kiyosumense
AGAGAGAGAGAGAGAGAGAGAGAGAGAGAGAGAGAGAGAGATTGTTGATCTCTATTATTGTTAAGCCTTGGCCTTTGTGTCAGATTGGTTTGGGTAGTTTGCTTGAAAATCTGGACTGAAATCACCTGTGGGTTTATCTAGGAATTGTCGACCTAGTAACATTAATCCCTTATTTTTCAATCAGCTTTCAAGCATCCATTACTTCAAAAAGTCGCAGAAGGTGTTTTTTTCCCCTATCACATCATATATTGAGTCATGGGTTGCTATCTTTCTCAAGGTTTTTTCCCTACTTTTTCTTGCAGCTGTGTGTGTTCAAATTTACGTATGCATAAAATGATTCTTCGATTGAATTTGGCAAGTCATAGGTGTAAATTTACCTATTAGAGTTGCAGTGAAGTTTGAAAGTCTGATTTCCAACAACAGATTCAAGTGTGCCAAGAAAATTGTTATGATGTAAGTTCCGAGATATAGAAATGCTAATTAACAGTACATTTTCAGATACCGGGCAGTAACAACCGCGTACTACAGAGGTGCAGTGGGGGCAATGCTAGTTTATGACATTACCAAGCGCCAGACCTTTGATCATGTGGCAAAGTGGTTAGAGGAATTGCGGGCCCATGCAGATAATAACATTGTAATAATGCTTGTAGGCAATAAGTCCGACCTAGGGACGCTCCGTGATGTCCCCACTGAAGACGCCAAAGACTTTGCCCAGAGAGAGAACCTTTTCTTCATGGAAACATCAGCCCTTGAAGCGACTAATGTGGAAATAGCATTCCAAACAGTTCTAACAGAGATCTACCGAATCGTCAGTAAAAAATCCCTTGTTGCCAATGAGGAAGCTGAATCTGCTGGGAGTTCTGCACTTCTGAAGGGAACCAAGATTGTTGTCCCTGGACAGGAGCCAGTTTCAGGAGGGAGCAAGTTCAGTTGTTGTTCGTATTCCTAGGCCTTCTAACCTTGTACACTGGAGTATTGCTGTTTGTAACTTAAGGTAATCCGTTCTTATTTTTCTTGGTTCCTCTTTTCTTTCGTCCATTGATTTTGGTTGCGTTTAGATCATGGATCTGATGAGGGAATTATGGCTGGTAAAAGAAAATGTGAAGGAAAATGTAAGAAAATCGTCATTAATTCTTTGAGTTCCTTTTCTAATTTTTTTTCTCTCTGCATAGATCCTTAAATATTCCCCATTTGTGTTGATCACGATACCGACGGAAAGTCAAGTGATGCAAAAAGTATACCAATAAATGTAGTTTCTTATCTTTTCCCCTTTCCTTTTGGTTGTATTCTTTCTCATGGATTTGGGGATGAATTTATGTATTCGTAGGAACGGATAATGGCAAAACAATTTTTGTTAATGCCAAAATTTCATAGGAACGGATAATGCCAAAACAATTTTTGTTAATGCCAAAATTTCAGTGCATAAAAGCCTTGTGCCCTGCACATGATACAAGTCTTTTATGTGCTAAAACTTTTGACATTAAAAAAAACTGTTTTGGCATTATAGCATCACCCATATTCACATATCTATGAATCATATTCTTAATTATTTTCTTATTTTTTTCTTTAGTTTTTAACCTTCCCCTCCGTTGATCGCGCTATTGGAATCATGACCCAGACACCACCTTAGGCTATTTTTGGATCATGGATTTGCTTCATCATCTTCTCGTCTTTTCATTGACTTTATCATTTCCCTCCCTATACTTCCAAAACCTATGGATCAAACGCACCCTAAGTGCTGCTTCTCTTTATGCTTGACATGGTTATGATGTTTCTTCTTTCAGGAGATTATGGGAGGACACCGATTGGTATATCAGATGGTCATGTCTCCTCTTGTAGAAACTGCTAATTGGTTGATGGTGTAGATTATCGACAGATCAACCAATGAGTTTCGCGACGTTACATGGGAAAATTACTGTTGAGGCTGTAGATTATTTGACAATGATCGTAATTTAGCCTCAGTAAATTGCTGAAACAAGGAAATTTGTTTTTAATGTTTTGTATTTTACAAATTCGAACCACAAAATATTTGGACGTTGATTGGCTGAGAGACAGCCGCAGCCTCGAGGGATTTTTATTTTTGTATTTTGAAGATTTTGGTATTATATGAGATGCATAAAGAACAATACTATAAGATACGTTGCACCTGATGATCCTGGCTAGTTTTGTTTGCTGATATGACTCCAACTTTCATATGAATCATATCAGGTATATATTTCCTGCAGTCACTCGTCGAAACATGTCACGCCCTCGATTTTTAACATAAATAACAATACCATTTTAAATACAAAGTCCTCACAATCGTACATACAATACCCCAAAGTACAATTCAGTTTCGATTTCCACAAATTGGTTTACAAATACAATCTTCCAAAGTAGAAATTTCATAACAAAATCGTTTGTTATACAAGAATAATAAAGTACTCTCCAAACTCGCTTTAGTCGATAAAGTCAGCATGCACTCCAAGTACTCCATGATCATGACCTGCAACGAACCTGAAATGATAGGTTGAGCAAACACGTGCCCAGTAGAGAAATCTACACAACTATTATATATGAATGGGATGACAGGTAGAATGAAAAACAGAATCAAGTTACAGTATCTCAAAAGATGAGACGAAACACAACTAAAAACTTTCCCCAACGTCAACAATATAAATGAAGTACCGTGACTACACACCCAAAACTATAATTCAATCACGAGGACTTACTATTTATACGATTTTCTCATGACTGCCACTATCCCTCATATTACTTCAAATCACCAATCCGATATCTTGGCTTATGAAACTATCGTAATCAAATAATTACAACACCGACGTCTTTCGTATCACTTACACTTTCACAATGATAGTCCCTTTCCATTCACATCGTGTCACAATTTCCTCATCATTCTGTATCATGAGCAAAAGCTCCTGCCGGGCCAATCAAGAAATCCCGATACTCCCCACTAGTACCTTCCTCACAGGGGAGCTAATTCAAGTCACACATCATAGTTCACCACACCACAGTTCATCCGATATACTTTACAATTTAGTTGTTTATCTCAATCACATATAACAAACTCATAACGAAAACTTATTCACATAGTAGTAGCTGTAATAATAACCAGGATAATCCGACTTCATTTAACTCATAATCATTACACCATTCATCCATCATATAAGCATTCACTTCTCAAAGGATGTTCTCTCGCAACGGTTCATAGATTTTCACTTTGCAACTCATAAAGCCATACAATTTACGCAAATGACGTATCACTTGTCAAACATAAGGGAAATGTCTCACGTACCCATGCCTAGCGTTGCCTAACTCAAAGGAGTGTCCTATGTGTTTGTTTCTCACATTGCGTGTTAACACATACAACCTTCGCCCACCTACATCTCTTATGTTCTCTAAACCCTTGTTTCGGTGTTACAGGACTCATACGGGACCCAATGACCACCACAAAGCCTAGTATACCACTTGCCTCATCCAACCACTCAATTAAACAATTAGGAGAATCTAAGAACATCCGTATCTCACTCAAACGATTCTAAGAAAAAGGATTTTCAAACGTTATACGAACATATCTTTCTTATTTTGGCTACCAAATCTTATTGGTTAAGAATTAGGAGATGAGACCACCACCATTGGAAAGTAGACGTCCGGCACATGAATTTCGATATAAAATTTGCCCAAAACGGAGTTCGGATGAAAAAGTTATGCCCGTTCGAAATTTTGCCAAAATGCTGAATTTTTCACTTCCTACCGGTAGGATACTTTTTCCTACCAGTAGGAGACCACAATTTCATGAAAATGACATTTCTAGACAGCTTTTCTACCGGTAGGACCAAAACTTCTACCGGTAGGACTTGGGTTTTCAGTACACGATTTTCAGATTCCACCAGAACATTTCTAACAACGAAAATGACGATCTAGAGCACAATTCAAACACCAAATCAACACATACACACATAATAGAAGTGAGAAATCCCTACCTCGAGGGTTTTGAGCAAAACCCGACCCTTTGACCAAGTCAACCGTAGCTCCACGAGGTCTGATCATGATTTTTTCTTGGATATTCGGAAAGCCCGTACTCCGAATAGCAACTTTAATACTTGAGCTCTGTCCGGAATCTCACCCTAAGTGAATGAAATCGACGAGAGAAGAGAGGAGAGAAAGTTTCGGAGGAGAGGATAGAGAGAGACAGCCGAGAGAGTGAGAGAGGGAATAGTGGAGAAATAATTCTCCCGGGGAGAATTATAGAAGGGGGGAGCAATCCCCCGCTTCTCGCACCACACACTCACACGTGCATCTCTCACATAATTACCTTTACATCCTTCTACGAACACGTCACACCAAATATCCGTACTGTCTATTTCGACGGGCCATACGTTTATAAAATAAAAATACGACCTCAAAAATACGGGTCTCTACAAAACATCAGTTGGTAAGAGTTTCTATCTCCTTAGTCAGCAATTGCCTAGTGGAGATGGTAAGTGGAATTACTCTCTTACCCTTCCGTGTTTAAAAAAAAAAAAAGAGTTTCCTTCTACAACATAAAGATGTGATCGTTGATCAATATTTACCTCGGGTTCAATGAAGATCTTGTTAGGATTTGTCTGGCTTTGTGGTTGCTGTTTGTTTCTCAACGTTGCAGGCTCTGAACTTGATTTGCAAATGTTGGAAACAGCTCTTAACCAAGCTTTTAACTTTGTTCCATTAATTTAGCAACACAGTACTTGGGCAAATGTGGAATCCCCAGACTCGTGGTCGAGTTGCAATGCGGAGATTCGATTCGGACTACCTAAATCAATTAACTAATTAACTAGACAATTCCTTTCCGCCATTTGAGAAGTTCTTGATATTTGGCTCTCTCTCTCTCTCTCTCTCTCTCTCTCTCTCAATGCCACACCATAGAAGCTTCAGAATTGCATAAGGAGCAAGTACAAGTTCAAAATTGCAGTTCAAAAAGGATCCGGCTTTTCTGCAATCAACTATAGAGAAGCGTGTGCGGTTGAATCTGAACCATTCATCTTGATAATCAATGATTCAGATCTGCTGAAATTTTTACCGGTAAAAGTTTATTCTTGCCGATAAGAATATAAAAACAAATCTAGACCATTAAAAATACCATTTGACGGTTGTAATCACTTAAACTGCACCTAATCCAAAACTGGACTGTAGACAAGCCAGATTCTTCAAAAAGAGTGCAAGTAAAAAATAAAGGGGAATTTATGACTTTTAGAACCAGGGCATTTTATGACTTTTATAACCAGAAAGAACAGTGGAAAAAAAAAAAAAAAACTGTTTCTCTCTCTAAAATGGCAAAGGGCCACAAAATTAACTGATTTGTGACCTTCTCTCTCTCTCTCTCTCTCTCTCTCTCTCTCTCTCTCTCTCTCTCTCTATCTCGATCGAGATGTTACCTATAAACAGGTTTTGGACAGGTGCGGGATTGAAAGGGATAAAAACTAAAAAGTCTATGCGACAATGCCTTTAGATTCTAAAATAGGAGTATGACAATTGCCAAATATAACAGTTCGGAAGTTCTTTTTTTGACGGGACAAATTCTATTCTACTACTAAAAAGTACTACCATATACTAGAACATAGTGTTAAATTTTTTCATAGCTGCATACAATCTTAGGGGATGATAAGGAGTTTTCCAAAAAAAAACACTCTTGAAGTTGTATTAGAGTTATTTAAAAAACGTTCGACAAGCCAACTTACAGAATTTTGGTACTTTTCAAGAAAAAACCTAATACGATTCTATAAACAATTTCAAACAGTAGAGCAAAATCCGGCCTTGCTTTCAACCTAAGTTAACTCTTGCCAGTTGTCAGTTAAAAACAGAAGGCAATAATTTCGTGTTTTATTCAAGAAAGTTGGTTAAACAAAGATGCCAAGTACGAACGGGAACAAATGACTCTTTCAAGCTATTGATCACCTTCCCCGCCAGTGTAATAAATGGGAATGAAAACTCAACCCCTCAAGTTTATTTTGTGACTTTTTGTCAGTTGTTATTTTCAGTGTCAAAAAATAAATTAGGCAAAAAACATGTGGCATTCATAAATGACGATATCAGGTGACGTTAGCATAAAAATTACAAAAGTAAATACATAAATTCACTAACAAGTTCAAACCCACAAAAGATATCATAAATAAACACGCAAAACAGCCCAATTAACAGGCCAGCTGATTCTTATTTCCTCGCGCAATAACAATGGTTACTGTTATTCCCACGCGCAGCAGATCGTCATGCTTTCTCAGATGATCACTTATCAAAGTTCTCCATTGCTCCCTTTGAGATTAATTACAGAAAGCTCTTGTTCTACAAATTCTCCTGCACAAATGGGTGGATAGTTTCTGGCGATTGGAGATTCAGCAAAGTGGCCCAAAGGCTTCAGTACAGCATCAGATGCTATGTGTGCAAACAACTAAATAGAAGAGAAGAAAGATGAAGTCAAAAAACAAGCATAGCATTCGAAAATGAGAAGTTGCAGTCTTAAAAAAGCTAACATGGGATAATATTATTGGCTTCACTCACTGTTGAGGATACCCTCCAGAGACTGCGATTTTGCTGTGATTCTCGGTTAATTGTGTCAAGTGTCCTATTAGTCACTACAACTTCATGCATACCTGCTATGCAATCACCTGCTGTCAACCATTCTATCTGCACTTGAAAAAAGAACAAGGGAAAAAATAAATTTACACAGCCCAGATGCATGCATCAAAGCCAGCCCACCATAACGTTGAAGAGCAGTTAAATGATTAGCAACTAGTATATTGAAGAGAAAGTTGGAGAAAATTGTAGAACCAGAAATACTGTTTGATTTCTTACTACCTCACATATACGCTTAACAGACAGAAAATTGTCGACACTTTAGTTCGCATACTATGAGAGTTCGAGCAGGGAAACTCATAGTGTTTGGTATCATTTGAATAACAGAACGTGACAGCGCAATTTAGAATGAACCATTTTCATGGAAAGAATTCCAGGGTGTCTTGCTTATAAATTCAACTTTGAGAGTTTCCATGCCATGCTTTTACCATCAACTTCAATTTCTCAACTAGCTCATTATAAAGCGAATAAATACAGATACTGATTATGATCCAACCTGCTTTCCTGTCTGAATGAGGAGACATCCTATAGGAACTTTCACTTCCATCTTTTGCCCATTTCTGAGCCAAATGTTTAGACCCGGAAATCTACTTCTGCCATGAATTGTTAGAAAGTTAAGGTCATAATGATATCCTGCAAACACGGTCCCCTCCTTGCCATAACGCTGAAGGTCACTCCCAGTAGGAGCAAGAAGATGTGGTCCCTGATTAAAAGAGAAATGGCACATGTTAAACAGTGCCAACAAGAAGGAAAATATAAAGTCCTTTTGAAACAAAACAATAACTAGCAAAACAGCACAGGAATAAACATGTGCAGAACAGCTATAAAACACAAATATTGATCATGTATTCACCACACAGGTTGAACCAAAAAACATTTTCCATAACCATTATGTTTAGACTTTAGAGGTTTCTATTACTCAGGAGTCATCGACTGCAAATCAGTTACAGAGCCAATACCAATCACATACAAGGACCAACAGCTGAGAGCAACAGGCATACACGCTTTGTTGTCTATGTCCTTTGTAGGGGGGCAGGAGGATTGGGTTAGAATGGGTGGATGCCTTAACCGTAACATTACAAAGCTCAATCAGGGACTTACAACCACACACAATAATCAAATGTATAATCAGAAATTATCCTTACATAATGAAACTGGAACTAGTGATTTACGCGCAACGAGATAGGGAAATTAACCTTGAACGAAATAGACATAAGGTCACCAATGGAACACTCTGTTCAGTTTATCTTTGAGTTGTCAAGTATCAAACGAAACATAAATCAAATGAAACTTTAGTGCACTATGAGAAGATAATGGTAAGCATATCCAGCAGGAATTAATATTTGCAAATTGGTCAACAAGCATGGGTTGGCATGTCCCTAGCGAAGGAAGCACCAATTTAAACGACTAACAAAAAAATAACACATTATAGATATCGAATCTTGGAAACGGGAAAAACTGAATTCTTCAATACAGTCTGATTTGATTCCTCACAAAAATAGGGAAATGACTTGGCTACGAACCCAATACAGAGGTGTTAAGACAAGGAAAAATGTTCACCTGCTTCATGAGAGAAGTGAATGCATCCTTAGGCAGCCCAAACCCGATTGCTGCCATTTGTGCAACAGCCTGGCCAACCAAATAAAATAACAAAAAAATAATAATGTTGCAGGAGATATGCATAAAGAGCAGTAAGCAACAAGTGAAAAACCTCATTGATGATTCACCTCTACAGCGGATATCATTTTGTACCCCCATGAGTCCATGGTTTCTTTCCATTCAGAAAATCCCTCAGGTATGACTGGCTCTGCATTGAGTTCCTACATACAGGAAGCATGGATGTAGTGATAGTAGTAAAAACTATGCAACTTTGAGAGCAAACCAAGGATGTCATACCTGAAAGCGGGTATTTGATGGCCGAGGACCAACTCTCCACATGTACCGCCACTTTGGATCTGGTCCTGAGGGAGTAGATGGTTGGGATTCTTTGGGCATTGCTCTTAACTTCTCATGCATTTCCTCATCAACCAGGCTACGGGGAACTTCAACCCCTTCAGGTGTCACTCCAACCTGTTATTATCATTTACATAGAACTATTTTTAAAGAATAACTCCTTCCCAAACAACAAATGCAACCTTACAACATAAGCACCACCAAAAGACATAAAATTGTCCCCACCTTTCATTTATAAATTGCCCTTGTCCTTCTTTCTCATGGCAACTGTAATAGTATACACTATACAGTATTCCAAGAACACGGAAATTGGCAATGGATGGAATAAGAAGATTTTTTCAAAAAAAAAAAAAAAACATCAATCACCTTAATTCTCGTGCAAGTAAAGCTATCAAATTACTGGGCACATTTGAAAAAAACATCTGGGTCAGGAGATGGATCAGGACATGTCTTCTTTTTTCTTTTTCTTTCCTTCTGAGTCAAACAACTCAACAATGGGGTGTGATCAAGTTTGAAAGCAAGGGGGGTGCCACATGGCTGACAAGGCAGTGGGTATGTGGACACATCACAGCTCAAACTTCTTCCAATTTGATATAATAGAAGCTATAAAATTACAAAAGCACTTACCCAAAAAAAAAAAAATATATGTACAAATGCTATGTATTACGTAATAATAGCACATGATCTTACAAGAGTTGCACCAAATCATCAAGTCCCACTAGACACCATGAATTCTGTTTTCTACCAATGAAGTCAGCTTTGGTTAAAGATAAAAGGTTATCTGGTCATGTTGGGTTTTACCTATCTACATGCATTAGGTGCATATGCGCGCGCGCGCACACACACACACGAATTTACATCCCTTGAAAAATCGATGCAGAGCCAAGAAGATCATCTTTTCAAAATAAAAAGCAGCTCAAAATGTTTAAATACGTATTGTCATTTGCCCTCTGCGATCTCACTCAATACACACACACACACACACACATACTTAAATCCCTTAAATAAAGAACACAAATGGCAAATTGGTGCAGACTGCCAAGAAGATCGTCTTTTCAAAATAAATAGCAGCTCAAAATGTCTAAGTTTGTATGGTCAAATGTCCTTTCCTATCTGATTCAATTCTTAGACTTGAACCCATTGAACAAAACGTTTTTAATGAAAAAAATTCATCTTTCCCGTTTGGCATTTCCAGTTTAACGATTATAGCTTCTAAGAAATTTCCAATAAGTGCTATTAAGGATACAAACTTTTCAGCGAATCACAAGCAATACAAACTTTTCAGCGATCAATGAAAAAATGTTCCACCGTGGACAAGAGGTACAATAGTGCACTTTGTGGAACTGCAGCTTAGAAGGTGTTTACACCCATTTTTGGCCAAAATTCAGAAAATCAATTAGTTGAATTTTCAAAGGCCTTGAATGAAGGTCTCAAGCCTTGAAAAGCCTCATGATTGGTCGTCCACGAAATTGGGCTGATTTGAACGCCACTAGTCGAGTTGAATTTTCAAAGGCCTGGGCCAAATTTATCCCTAAGATTTCATTATCACAAGCCCAAGCCCAAGATTGGCCGAAGACTTGGGTTGACCCACTAGATCTGTGTGTTTTATCCAGGCCTAGGCCAATTCTTAGAAACAATGAGGCCTTCTAAGTGGGCCTAAACCAGTTAAAGCCCAAGTTTTCTTCCAGACTTAGGCTTGCATGGCTTACAAAGAGAAGAGGCCTATGATGCTCCTCAAGTTCAGGTCCAAGTAATAGATGGGCCTACTTCTTAAAAAAAAAAAAAAAAAACCATCACATATGGCCTTTAATTGGCAGGAAAAGGCCTCAAGCTGCTCACAAGCAGCTCAAAGGCCTAGAAGCTTCTCCCTAGCAAGCTGCTTAACCAGCTCGAAGGCCAAGCTGCTCACAAGCAGCTCAAAGGCCTAGAAGCTTCTCTCTAACTTCACACAAGCTGCTCATAAGTAGCTCAACCAGGCCTGTGTTTTTGGCCTTGGTGGGCCCAAATATCCCTTTTTTACAAGCATCCATGCATGCAAAAAGCTCAACTAGACCAAGGACACATGGCAGCCATGCATGGAGACATCCCAAGCAGCTCACAAGCCTAGAATGTTCTTGTTTGGCAGACCTGGGTAAGCTGCTTACATGCAGCCCAAGGTCTGAGTGGACCCCATCCTTCAGCATAAAGCACGGCCAAGGACAGGTGGCGTACATGCAGCCCCTTGGAGCTGTTGGTAAATGATTCATGCAAATCTAAGCAAGCTGCTCACAAGCAACTCACCCTGATCTGGCTGAGCCTTTGTTTCTCGATTCTTCTTCCATAAGGGGTCAGGATTAGAGGATTTAAGAGCCCACAAGGGATGCAAGAACCAATAAAATGGTGGGAAGGCTTGAAGAAGTCTCGGTCCTCAGCTTTGGTGGGCCCAGAGGATGTCCATTCAAGTAGTAGCTTGAGTGTTGAAGAAGCTCAAAGGCCTGGATGCTGAAATTCCTTTTGCTCTTTTACAAAGTTTTATGCAGAAAAGAAGGATTTTTCAGGCCTTTGCCATTTTCTTGGAGTAAAAGGCACGTTTTGTTCAGGGAGTAGCCCCTCATTGGAGCATTTCGAAGCTGCTCAAGCCCAAGCCTCTGCTAGAAGGCTACATGGCAGCCATGCATTAGAGCAATTGAAGCAGCTCAAGGCCTGTAGCTCCTATAAATCACAGTTTTGGAGGCCTTGGCAAGGGTCCCTGACTATCAAGCCCACGGCTTATGCAAATTTATTTTCAATTATCTTTACTTTCTCGTTCAATCTAGCCAAGCCTAGATTTTATTTCATTTCCTTGTAACCAGAAACCGTTAATAAAGTCCTTTTAATTATGTTTTAGGCCTTGTTCTATTTTTCTTTCCATTTTTCACACGGTTAGGAAATACTAAGTCCTTATCCCGCAAAGGCAAACCACGAACCTCCTCACGGTCTCCACCCTTAGGCCGTGCACTTTCGTCTAGTTAGAAGTCAGATTGAGGCTTCCAGGCCTTGATACAAATTTGGGCAGCAATCCTGCCCTGGCACGCCCGTGATTCCTTGCCGATTTGGTTTTTGCGCTTTTTGTGAGAAACAGAAGGTGCCACCAATATTTCATCTCCATGATTGGAACCATTCATTTTATAGGAGGTCGCGAGACACTACATATGCAATGATCTAAACCGTTCAATTCAAACTTTTTTCCTGAATAAACTACTCAGTGAAAATAAACAATTAAGAACACAGCGATATCTTGGTGGAACCTACCAAGGCGCATTACATCCCGGTAGTGCATCACCACACTATGAGGACCCCTTGAGCCTTCCACCATTAGGGCAACTTTGGGGGGCGAATTACTACAACATGGCAGGGTGTAATCCTCGTAGGTTTACAATTATCTTACACAATGCAAGGTAGGTAAGGGTTTGTCAGCATGTAAGGCAATCCCCCCAAATGGCCCCCTTGATCCATCATTGACACCATTAAAATTTTGACGGTCAATATTAATCCAATATCAACAAAACAAAACCCTTGACGCAACTTTGCTCCAAGCAAAACCAAAAAAAAAAAAAAAAAAAGAAGGAAAAAGATCCACGGCAAAATAAAAGCAAAACGGAGAACACTTTGTGAAAGGAAAATGTAAGCTATCAACAACTCCTGATTTCAAGTATGATGATTTAATTAGCCCCTTGGATATGGTGGGGAAAAAAAGAAAGCAACCTCAAATTTGCAATGACAGGACGAACCGATCTACAAAAACAATAAAGAACAGAATCACACAACAAACGGATATAATACCTACGTGGTTACACAGTGTGCCAGTGGCAATCCACTGTGCACAGGATTACAATACTTAACTTTCCCTCAACCTCTTTGATTTGGTAAATGCTACTCGAAAATATAAGACATCTTCATTTTCTCGAAGCCATGGCCTTGGCCCCCGCCTCCACAAAAGGCCCCAACACTAAGCCCCTTTTGATTGAGGGATTTCATAAGAAAAAAGAAAAAAAAAGGATTATGGTTTCGAGCCAAATCATTCACTTGGATTGACTATTTGGGTAAGAAACGGAGAGAAAAGTACAAAATTAAGTTTTTTTTTTTATTGGTTCCCTTTCATATCTCACCCTTTCTCACCATCCAAAGGGGCTGAACTCCGATAATAAACACTCTTCATGAAACAATTAGATCTTAAATTCGTCAACATTAAGGGCCTCTCTAAGACCACTTCTGGCTTTTATTAATTTTTATATATCTTTGATCAGGGCTTTAATTAAGTTCAATTTCACAAATTCCCCCAAAACGGCAAAACCAGAAAACATACGCAGGTACATACTCATAAATTAAAGACACGTGCAAATCTCTGATCAAATGAGATTATATCGGGTGAAAAGGGAAGTTAGAAAGTAGACCTGGTAATGCAGGTGGGGACGTTCCTGACGGCGCTTGAAGTCTTCAGGGCGCTCGAAGTAATTCTCCATCATGTCGATGAATCGGTCGTTGTCGTCTGCGGAGCATCTGGGATCCTTCACAAGCAGAGCTCCTGTCTCTCTTAGGGTTCGACTCACCTCACAGCACAGCGTCTTCAGCTCCGGATCCAACTCCAACTCCAACTCCTCCTGTTCCTCATCCCTGCAATTGCCGCTGGATTTAGAGGAGAGTTCCAAATACGGAGCCAGATCTATCACCGGCAGCTCCATCGGATAGGATTTCTCAGATTTTTAGAGAGAGAGAGAGAGAGAGAGAGAGAGAGAGAGAGAGAGGAGCAATTTAGTTTGATTTCAGGAAAAAAGAGGAGGAGTTTTCTCCTTTTTTGGTGGGGGTTGGGGATGGCGGGAGAATTTGGCAAAGAATGAGACAGCAGCGCACGTTAGCGGTGGTGGGTTGCTACACGCACAGAATTCTTTGCACAACTGATCGCTACCCATCTTGTTGTAATGGACCGTCCAGATTCGCTCAGGAAATAAATAAATTATTTGTGCGAATAATTTATTTAAAATTTGGACCTTTCAAATATATCTGAATGACTAGAATTTTTTACACAACACACACAACAACGGTTGTGTGTATAGCATTTTGGGAAAAAAAATTGGGCCATCCTTCTTTCTTCTCGGTATCAACCCCCCACCCGCCCTTTGGGCGTTTTTGCGGATAAAAAAAAAAAAAACCCGTTTTTCAAAAAAAAAAAAAAAAAAACCCCCACCCCAAATAATGCGTGGGCGGTGGGGGTTTTTTGTGTCGCCCTTTTTCTTTTCTCTTTTTGGTTTTTATCTTATAAAAGAGTAATTTTAGGTATAAAGAAAACTTACTCCAAAAATTTTCTAAAAAAGCAATTAGTGGTTGCGTGGAGCGTGTGGGGATTCTTTTTTGTCGCCTTCTTGTTTTTTGTTTTTTTTTTGGCTTTTATCTTATAAAAGAGTAATGTTAGGTATAAAGAAATGAGATGTCTAATATAAAAAATAGCCGCCACATAGTATTTGAAACTCTCTAATGCATAATGTCCAAAATTTATAAATGCCTAACCTATGGCCTATTCATTTTATCCTTTAGCAATTAATAACAATGGGAACAATATTGCTAAATATTGTGTAGTGAATTGCTCTTAGACTTGATCTGTTATCCCTGAGACAATTCAAGTAATTCGATTGTTTTTAAAATCTATGTAATTTACTACTCCTATATTAATAAATATGTTAGGTTTTTCAATTCTTAGCACAAATGTTTTAACGTTACTTAGTACAATTTTTTTTGGTTGAAATGTGTTTAAAAAGTGCCATCACTTAACATAATTTTTTGAAAAAATTTCAAAATAGCACCTGACCTTTCACACAAATCACATATAGGCACTTGACCTTTTAATATTATAAAAAAAAACTAGATCACCAGATCTATTTAAAAACCCATCAATTTTGCACTCATCGTTAACTTTTCATCAAAAAACAAACGGAAATATTGAAATGACCTACATTTGGCCATTTAGAGGGAAACCAATATTCATTTTGGGGAAAAAATTAGGGCTGCTCGCGGTCCGGTTTGGTTCGGATTTTTAGGAATCTGAGGACCGAACCGCTAGTCACGGTTTTTTCAAAATGAAATCCGTGTCCGGACCAAAATCCTACGGTTCAGTTCCAATCCGATCCGTGACTCACGGATTGGTTACGGTTTTGTTCACGGATTTTAGCAAAAATAAAGTTCAAGCATATATCCCACAATAAAAGGAAGAATGTTAGATTCAGAATTAAGTTCAATACCATCAAAAAGTACTTGTTACATAAACTACCAAATGCTTACTTTAGAAATCAAATTCAAAAGAATCTAAAACACTAGTAGGATTGTATCATTATAGTACATTACATAACATAAAAGAACCAGAAAAGAAACGAATTACTAAAACTTAACTAAGGTTACCTGTAATTTTTATGAAAAAAATACGATTTACTCCATATATTTTATGTACATTTACACTATATCCCATTATTAAGATAAAATACTAAAATTGATGAAAAAAAGTGTTAACATTACTAAACAATTTATTATATAAATACACACATATATATTATTTATATAAAATAAATATCTCACGGTCCGGTTTGGTTAATCCACGGTTTCGTAATGAAAATCCGTAGACCGAACCGCGAGTCACGGTTTTCTAATTTTTCAATCCGTGTCCAAACCATTAATCCACAGACAAAATCCAAAAGGTACGGATCGGTTTGGTCCAGACCGGTTTCACGGTTCACCGGATTTTTTGAGCAGCCCTAGAAAAAATCATATTACTCTACTGATTTCTCCCACCACAACCTACCTGTTAGGCCATGGAATTCCAATGGTTTATTATGGGAGTAGCTTATAAGACTTCATATTGGTTATTGAAACTGTTTGTTTTTATTGAACTAATTTTTACACATTTGAGGGTCAAACTTATGTGCCATTTTTTTTGGCAGAGCTTGAGATGGTATGAGGCAAATGAAGGAAAATAAGGAGATGTTTGGAAATTTTGGGACATCCCCATTCCACTCAACTTTTTCTATAATTTTTAGTTTTGTTCTTATTTGATTTTTTTTTTGTTTCTTAGTTTTGCGCCTCATTTTTTTAATTTTTTGATTCATCTCGTCAAGACGAATCAGAGAAGTTTAAAAAAATTATATATTTACCCAAATATTTTGAAAAATAGTCAATTTTTTTGACTTAAAAGTGGTTATTTCCTAAAATATTTGGGTAAAAGTAAAAAAATATATACTTTTTCCGATTCGTCTTGTTGAGACGAATCAATAAGTTATAAAAAGTTGGTGTAAAACTAACAAACGCAAAAAAAGAAAAGAAAACTAAGCTAAAAGTTATAGAAAAAATAAAAATAGTTGTTATTGGAACTCCATGGCCACACAGGTGGGTTTTGGTAGGAGAAATCAGTAGGGTAATGTGTTTTTTCCTCCAAAATGTATATTGGTTTCCCTCCAAATGGCCATGTGTAGGCCATTTCAGCATTTCCATCTGTTTTTTGATCGAAAATTAACGGCGGGTGGAAAATTGATGGATTTTAAATAGGTCAGGTGTTTTTTTGATAATATTAAAAGGTCAGGTACCTATACGTGATTTGGATGAAAGATCAGGTGCTATTTTGAAATTTTTAATAAATTTCTGGGTACGCAACTAATCTCATCAAGACGAATTGAAAAAGTAAAAACTAAGAGCATCTGCAATGGAATAACTAAAAGTCAATAATCAAAAGTTGCCATATCATCTTTTGATTATCCATTTAAAGAGTTGCTAAGGATAGCAATATAAAGGTCCACAATGATACAATCAAAATTGAATTACCAAAATTTGTCACATTACCTTTTCAACTTATAAAAATCTAGAAATTGTGACATAGAAAATAATTTTTTAAAAATAATTTTCAAACTAATAAAAACAGGTGGAGTATTAGCAAAAAGAGAAAATTGTTTTGGGAAAAAGTTAAATTTTTTTTTTGAATAAAAAAAGTTTTTTTTTCAAAAGAACAATTTTTGAAAAAAAAATGTTTTAATAAAAAAGCTGTTTTGAAATAAATTGTTTTGGGAAAAATAGTTTTAATAAAAAAGTACTCCATCTGTCCCTTATTTAGAGTCCAGTATTCCATTTTAGGCTGTCTCTTAATAAGTGTCTATTTTGTAAAATTAGTGGGTAAAAGTTGGTGCATTGTCTATTTTGTCCATAAAAGTAGATTCCATTTTGAAAAGTAAGGAGTAAAAGTGTAATGATGATGGGTAAGTAGGAAAAGGGGAGGAAAAAGTTGATGTGAAAGGTATAATAATGATGTTTTTTTAATAAGTTGGAGTTACAAAGCAGGACAATTAAAAAGGAACGGAGGGAGTAGTAGCTTTTGCAAAAAAATAAAAACTATTTTTAAAACTATTTTTCTTAGAAACATGTTGAAAATGGAAGAGAGATAAGGTTTTTGTATACTTGATTGAGAAAATGTGGGAACAACTAAATTTAAGGGAAAATTTCAAAATAGCACTTGACCTTTCACACAAATCACATACAGGCACTTGATCTTTTAAAATTATCAATAAAACATCTGACCTATTTTAAAACCCATCAATTTTCCACTCGCAGTTAACTTTCCATCCAAAACAAACAAAAATGATGAAAATGTGCATTTTGGCACGAATATTGGCAAAACAAGATTAAGGCCCCGTTCCAGAAACTTTCTTAAAAAATAAGCAACTTATTTCACATTTTCAAACTAAGAAATAATGTAAATGAAAAATAATTTTTTAATTTTTTTTGTATCGTATAAAAGATTTCAATGAGATCTTTTAAATAATATCCAAATTGTATATTTTTAGATTCAATAAGCCAATAATTTTTGAGTTTGAAATTGTCTTCTTAAAAAATAAAGACTTTTTTGTGTTCTGAAACGGGGCCTAAGGCTCATTTTGGCAAAACACAATATTATACTCATAAACAAGATTAAGGCTCGATTTGGCTTTAAAAGTCAATTAATAACTTAATTTTTGTCTTTATTCAAAAGAAAAAAAACGCATTTGTTAATTTTGGGTCAAGACAAATTAATAAGTCACAAAAATTACTTAACTTTTCAATCCAAACACACCCTAAATAAGGAATCAAGCTTAATTTAGTAATTAAATACCCATAACTATGCAGCCAAATAAGATTACTCTGTATTAAACAAAGGAAGATGTAAAAACAAAAAACATAGAATAGTCATGGGTAGGTGTGAAAAGTGACTAAGTTAAGTAATTTTTGTGACTTATTGATTCGTCTTGACCCAAAACTAACAAATGCGTTTTTTTTAATAAAGAAAGATAAAAATTAAGTTATTAATTGGCTTTGAAAGCCAAATCGAGCCTTAATCTTGTTTATGAGTATAATATTGTGTTTTTGCCAAAATGAGCCTTAATCTTGTTTTGCCAATATTCTTGTCAAAATGCATATTTTCAACATTTTCGTCTATTTTGGATGGAAAGTTAACGGCGGGTAGAAAATTGATAGGTTTTTAAATAGGTCAGGTGTTTTTTTTGATAATTTTAAAAGGTCAGGTGCCTGTGTGTGACTTGTGTGAAAGATCAGGTGCTATTTTAAAATTTTCCCTAAATTTAATTATTGGTAAAAGGTTGATAGTTTTGATTATTCAAAGGTTAAAATTTGATAAGTTGCTAAGAGGTTGATAAGTTTGGTTATTCCAATGTGAGCTTTTTTTTGAGCAAATATTTTCTCACCATAGCAACCTTTTAGTTTTGATTATGCCACTGTGGATGCTCTAATAACTTTTATCAAAATATTTTTTAAAATATCAAAGATGAAGCCCATATTTTGGTAAAAGTCATAATTTTTTACTTCTCCAATACGTCTTGACAAGACAAATCGAAAAATAAAAAAACTGAAAGCACAAAACTAACATACACAAAAAAAATTTAATAAAGACAAAACAAAAAAAAAGAGTACAAAAAAAAAATAAAATTAGCGGAACTCAACTAGAGAGATTTGATATACCCCCTCTTAGTACCTGGGCCCCACCTCAAGACCCCGTTTGGCAAGTTAATTTGGAGGGGTATTCTCTTTCGCTCCTCTTCCACTACACCTCTTAATACCCCCTGAGGGGGTGTTAGCCCCTGTTGCTTCGTTTGCTCTGATATGTCGAAGTATGATCACCCCAAGCGTAGAGTATAAACGTCCAATTGAAGCATAATAATCCGGAAGACCGGGATCGTACCCATGAGAATAATTATATGGCTTGATTGGATTTGTAGAAATAAGCAAGACTTTTGGCTTTAAGACAGCCAACTTTGTTTTACTATGAACGGTGGAAATTTAAAAGGCTGAATAAAAAACGAATTAACTAGGATAAAAAGCAGGTTAGGTCTAGGAATTATTAACACTCACGACTCGAGCTAAACCACATTTTTCACCAATTTACACAGTTCAAGATACTCAATTAAGGTTCCCAAACTGGAAGATAAAAAGATTCAATTATAAAGCTAGCTCTAGAATTCATTTGGCAAACACCTCGAGTGACAGAGCTCTAAGCATCATGTGTGGTAAGTAGGCGATGCTCTTACCTATACATGATCAAAGAGGTTAACACCTTAGTAATTTAACAAATAAACCCGAATCCCACATTAATTTTCAAATCAAGGATTAAAACTTTATTGGTAGAAAATGCGATTTTTACTTAAGTCATGAGATGCTAATCATCCCATGACCTAACCCGTGAAACTACTCGCACATATCTAGAGAGATAAGAGCAAGCAACAATTTAGCTAACATAATTGAAAAGCAACACTAGAAGAAAATTGGATTAAACGATAGATCGAGAAAGTGGCTATAACTTTAATGAAGACAAAATTACCAAAACAAAACTAATTAAGGCAGAAATTAAAATATTCAAAGTTGGAAATTGAAGAACACTCAAGAATAATTTAAAAATGCAAGCAAATCTAATCCTAGATCTAGAAAATGTACTATTGAATCTATTCTACTTGTTTGTACAAAATGATGTCACAAGCTTTTATACACCTGATGCTCGCGCACGGAATATCCCCAGAATAAGCTCTGAAAATCCCGTTCTATGGCCCTCGGCATCAATGGAAAAAGGCTTAGGCTACTACTAAAGGCCTCGGCATCGATGGATCATTAAACTTTCCATCGATGCCGAGCAGCTTAGCACTGAACTTCTAAGTACTTTGGCATCGATGGATCTTTTCCCTTCCCATCGATGCCGAGCTCAATAGCTCCAACACTTGGTTTGCTCCTTTGCCTTGGTCACTGCCTTGCCTTGGTTTGGTTTGGAGAGCCGTCGGGTCACTTTCGCCTCGTGACTTGCCTTGGGCCTTGAAAACTCCCTTATTTGATGATTATTCTGCAACACAAAACCAGCATACTCTACGAGCAAAAGTACTTGAAAACTACTAAATTAACAATGAAATTAAATTAAACTAAGGACCTAGCGCACCCTACATTACATTACCGGGTGCTGATCACCTGTTATTGTGAAATCCTCCTAAACCCCCTCCATTTCGGGCGATTGTAACCCAAGGTACCCATTTCTTGAGCAAAAGCAAAAAAAATTAAGTGTTCAAATTTCAATCCGTTTGAATGGGTGGGAAGATTTTATTTTTCTAATAATTTAATTCTAAAGGGTCATAATTAAATTTTGACTATAGGGCTCTCGTTGATTAGCCCTAAGAAAGTCGTAGAACCAAATATCTCTTAGGGCTAACCAACGAGAGCCCTAGAGTCAAAATTTTAATTATGACCATTTAGGATAGGATAAAATGATCAAAAAACTAAAATCTTTCCACTGGTTTCAAATGGATTGAAATTTGAAACACTTAATTTTTCAACCTGCAGTTTATATATTACTTCGTAAAAAATATGGTTAAAAAATTAAGTGCTCCAATTTTCAATTCGTTTGAACCGGTACGTAGATTCTATTTCTCTAATCATTTTATCCTAAAGGGTCATAATTAATTTTTGGTTCCAGGGCTCTCGTTAGTTAGCACTAAAAAATATTTGGTTCTACGACTTTCTTAGGGCTAATCAACAAGAGTCCTATAGTCAAAATTTAATTATGACCTTTTAAAATTAAATGATCAAAAAAATAAAATCTTCTCACCCATTTAAACGAATTGAAATTTGAAACACTTAATTTTTTTTTGCTAACACGTATTTATTCTAATTATAGTGAACTAACAAATTTTGTAAAAAAACATTGCATAAGGGCAAAAAAGTCATTTAATAGCTTTTTACATCAATCCATCTTTCTTATACCCCAAATTAATCCTCCATCCAAACTAAGTACTATTTAATACCCCCTCCATAAACATCACATCAACGGGAGTCATCCCTTATTAATCAATACTCCCTACTATCCAATCCCCCCTTCTTACATAATATCTCCAAACCTAATCCCGCATCCAAACGGGGACAGACATATTCCCCTTTGACCTATGAGAACTGATCTTTGACCTGTGAGAACTGATCTTTTCCCTCGCTGAAATTTGAATTTGCATTTCACGGACACACCAATCTCTTACAAGCAATGTTCTGAATACCGTACCAGTCATGGTACCGATTTTGTTACTGGTATGGTACGTACCGATACCGGAATAATACCAGGTACCGTTTCGAATTTCTCGCTACTAATAAATATGTGTTATGACAACTATATGTCTAGTTATAAACTTGAACTTCATTTCTATAACCCAACAAAATTAATGTTTGAAACTTTGAAAAATAGATTTGGCAAGATAAATAAAAGAATTAGTAGGCTAAAAAAAGGACTAGAAAGACTAGAAGTAGGATAAAAGAAAGTGCTATTTATACACACTATTCCACTTCTTTTTCGATCTTTTTAAAATACTAGTGTAATGCCCGTGCTTCGTACGTTTTCGCGTGCTCATTGGATGTTTTGATATCGCGAAGTGATTTGGGTTCTCGTAGTGATAGTAGAAAAATATTGAGGTGTTATTGAAGTAGAAATGAGTTTTAGTTTTTGAAATAGTAGGCATTTGTTTTTTGGGCACATCTTGTGTGTTTCATTTTCAGAATAGCCAAAATTGCAAGTTATTTTTGGGCCAACTCTTCAAAGAAGAGCAAGGCATGAGCTAAATCAAGTTCTAAACCAAGAGCATAATGTTGGTAGTAAATCAAGTTTTGAACCTAGAGCATGATATTGGCACGTTCCTCTGGTGGATCTTACTTAGAAGCAATTTTTTGGCTTTAAGGCTAGTATTACTTTTTTTTAAGCTTCTAAATTTCTGTCCGCTCTTGGCATCTTAACTTTGAGCACAAAAGTTGGATACGTAGAAGCAAGTCAGATGTTTAGCTTAATAGAAGGAACCACAGTGCATTGAAGGCTTTAAAAATCTACAAGCATGCATTTAAGGATAATTGATAGTATAAGTTTTTATACCTAGCTTGAATGATAGAAGGAGTGAATGGCAAACCAGTGGACTACATGATTTTTTCGTTGGACTTGGAAATTGTTTGCGAAATTGAGAGATTGTTCTGAAGGTGTAATATTTGAGAACACCAGAAAGATTTTCCAAATTCAGTCATCAAAACGTATTAGGAAGTAGCATTCATATGAAGTAGCTCAATTGTCCTGTCTATTTGAATCAGAAAACCAGTACTGAGGACACAGAAATTGGTCCTTATCACGTGATCGCAAAAGCTTGACTTCATAAAATCTGAGTTACGCTAACTACACTTTTTCTCAAACAGGCTGCATGTCTGAAGTGCACAGACTGTTTTACCATTCCTAGGAGCAGTAGTCTCACAAGAAATCCCACAGAATTTGCATGTACAGTTCGGACGGTGCCGATGACCATGGAGAAGCATCTGAAGAAAGGAGAAAAAAGTGAATAAGCCAAATCCTAACAAAGCACAGATATCCAACAAGCACAACATAAGCATAATCTATTTCATTTCAAAATTTTAACTCATTGTCCAACTTTGCTGCCACGACTTCGATAGCAAGAAACCATGTGGTCATCTTATTTTGAAGCTTAGGTGATCCACCTTTTTTTTTTTGACATTTCCCCTTTTCTGTCCTCTACAATATAACTATCGAATCTTAGCAACATGAAACTTTTCTACCTTCTATGCTCCGTAAGATAGCAACACAAGCCGATAAACATGGAGCTAAATGCATCATCCTGATTTAATGAAGCTAATGCAATTTTTGCATCACCCACACAAAACTCAAAACGGAAAGAGTTTTTCAAAGTTTTTACTTTCCTTCATTTGTAGAAACACGGACCTCTGTAATCATGAGCGATAATCCTCCCTTGTCGTCTTATGCACCACAAATGGGTTGCGCGCACTTCCCCTTTTACACTTTAGTTATGGACTAAACTACGTTTTTAAAATATTAGATCCAATTCTAAATACAGAATCAAAATTTTCTCTCCTCCCAAGCCTAATGTTCCAGGTTATCTATCCAATGTCACCACAA
The DNA here is from genome assembly GCA_019656275.1 of Rhododendron kiyosumense. NCBI lineage: Eukaryota > Viridiplantae > Streptophyta > Magnoliopsida > Ericales > Ericaceae > Rhododendron > Rhododendron kiyosumense. The sequence goes on from BPLS01000134.1 coordinate 652,532, forward strand.
GGTTAAAAGATGCAAAGACAAACAACTAATTCAGCGTTGACGCACATAAACATAAACAAGATAACCAAAACAAAGTGTAACATATTTGATCATGCTTCCGTACCTTTATGATTAAGCAGCTCTACTGAAATGTTGCAGGGCAACCATCACAACACATCAAATCCCCACCATCACCACAGAGGCTACAAGTATCATCACTTGGATCATCACCAAT
>BPLS01000134.1:652845-673347 GCA_019656275.1 Rhododendron kiyosumense
CCACAAGGTTAAAAGATGCAAAGACAAACAACTAATTCAGCGTTGACGCACATAAACATAAACAAGATAACCAAAACAAAGTGTAACATATTTGATCATGCTTCCGTACCTTTATGATTAAGCAGCTCTACTGAAATGTTGCAGGGCAACCATCACAACACATCAAATCCCCACCATCACCACAGAGGCTACAAGTATCATCACTTGGATCATCACCAATTTTGTCCACAATGTGAAAACCAAAGTGTCTGAATTCCTCCTGTGTATTCCATGCATCTTTCTGGCATTGTAAAAGGGAAACACCAGACTCCAAATACGTAGTAGATGTTTTAGAATGGCTGACGCAATTTGCTTCCGGCATGAATCTCGAACTTCGAAACTGATAGGATTTTGCAACAGCAACCATAATGTATGCCGTCTCTTGTGATCTAGCTTTCTAGGATTGTCTTTGTCCGTCTTTGGTTCATGTACTGCACTTTTTCACTAAAATGCACCACTCCAGAGTCAATAAGCCATGAAAACAATGTTCTTTTCCCCATATACAGAACATAGTCATCGCTCTGTGAATTTAACTCCTTATCACAACTTCGAATCAACAACGTACGTCCACCAATGTTCTAACATTTTCTTCCTCGTATAATATCAAAATTGGAAGCAATGAATAATTTTTCAGCCCCTTCCTGCTTGGGTGATCCTTCGTATAAAGTATCACTGGAATCATCTCCACTTGCACAAGTGACTTCATCCAATCTCCCATTCCGTGAAATACCACTCCACCCCCTGACAAAATTTAGTTTTCCATCACCTTTATCACTGTCTATATTGTTGGTATATGTTAAAAGGTTTGTAACAACAGAACAAACCAGCACTGCAAGAAACAAGAGGATCCTTCTGCAGGCCCTTCAGTTCCTTCTGGATCCTCTTTGAAGCCATAACCAGTACACAACCAGCACAGAAATCTCATCGCAAAAAATTCCCTCATCAAATTTAGGAGAACATGAAAGGTAGCACATGATATGGATGTCAAGTCGCACCATAAAATTCATTGCAACCATCCAATTCATAAATTCACATCCGGTAACATAACGACTCGTAAAAGCATCAAGAGAAAAGAGGAAGATGATACTCAAGTTAGATTTAGAGCTATTTTCCAAATGAAACACTACTGCAAGAACGTAGAATTGCACCTACATTTCCTAAAAGCCCCTTAGGATTGAGGGATTTGGTGAGAAAAGTAACGAATAGCAGGGAGAATCTCACAACTTGTTTGGATAAACATGTGAGAAATGTGAGTAAATGCAAATGCAAGGTCTATTTTGTTTCTACAAAAAATGATGAGATTTGGTGAGAAAACATAACCCTTTCATTCCTCTTGAAATCACTCAATCCAAAGGGGCTTCAAATATTCAACATTAAAAGTGGTTGACAGAGCAAAAGGAAATGAAAAACCTTGATCAAACACAACTAAACGAAATTGAACTTCTTTTTTCCTTCCTGATTTCCACGTAAGAACAAATGCATTACAATTAGGACCATTACAAATCCAAAACTCAAAATTTTGCCTGAATCCTCTGAGTTCAAAAAATGCACTAAAAAACTTTGACCCTGCAATCACAATTGAATTCAACTAAGCTTCAAAGTTCACACATTTTTTCCATTGGAACTGAGAACCAAGCTCAAATAGGATTTGAATATTTCCTAATGAAAGACATGTCAGCAATGTATATTAAGTTATATGTACTTCGTGACATTGCTTCTCCAACCTTTACAAGCGTGTCATTTGAACTCCTCAAGTAGTAGACTACTCCAGGTTTAGTTCCAATCTTACGATGGTGCATACCTAAAACTTCGACAAATTATTGACAGGTAGATGCCAAATTGCATCTTGAAAGCTCATAGCCATACTGAATTAAAGAGACCTTTATGGACATTTCAAAAAATTATTAGATATGTTAAAGATAACTAATATGATGTTTAGTATCCTAGTAGTAAATTTGAAGCATAAATCCCCAAACATAAAAAGATGGGCCAAGACTTACAAGAAATGGACAAGGATAAACTTAAAACATGACTACACAAGACCTTTAAAGCCCAATCAACATGTTCAAATACTGCACATATAGAATATGCCAAAGCAATTCAAACAATGTTGGAATATGAGGAATTTGGATAACAAATATTTCAATGTTTTGTCAATAAAATTTGTCAATGTTTTGTCAATAAAATTTGAATCAACACACATGAAGGAACACACAAATGAGTGGTCACCCTAATTTGGGAGAAATTATGCATATAAGGACCTACCAAGTAGTGAGAATCGAAGACAACACCATCCATCAATATGGTACAGTCCCATGTACAATACACTAATTGAAAAATACAGACTCCTATGTTAACAAAGTGAATAACAGTGAAACCGTTGTCTAGATACAGTAGCTAAGTCTGGCCTCCCAATAAATAAGTAAAAATCTTTCAAAATTTCATTAGTAAAGAGCCTTCCTCACAACACGGGGTTCATTAGATATCTGAAGCAAACCAAAAGATAAAAACCAAAAGCAATAAGCTCCAAAATTGATACTAAACAGAACCACTTCTCATGCGAAACTACAAAGCTATCACAAGCATCTAGTATGGATGCAATGGTGACTCTAGATAATCCAGCACCTGATCAGTTTTGAGGCAAGACTATTCAAACTACAACACTTCCATGAGATTCATTGCAATTTTAAGAAACAATCGTTAAAACTTATGAGAAAGATGAATGATGACTAATTCATCACAGTTAACAGTAGAGTGTAGTCATTACCATTTAACACTAACCCAATCAAATAACTGCAACCACTGTTACCTATCTTCAACACATTTTCTATCAAACTTTAAGTGCTATGTTTTGTCATTACTCATTAAGATTCTTTAACAGGCCTTTAGCAATGACAAAAGATTAGCAACATGAAGCTAGTAAAGTCCAACTTCGTATAGACAAGAAGGAATTCAAATGGGCTTCAATTAAGAACTGTCACAAAATAGTCAGCCAAACAATGAATGCAAGTGAAAAAATAAAATAAAATAAAGTCAAGTGGAACTTATCCTGTCACCTGCACAAGTTCATTGGAGCCCAATGAACAAGCAAGCAAATGGTCATCTTTCAAAATGCAAATGTGAGCACCAGTTTCACTACGTATGTTCTGAACTATCTATTCTCCTTTCCTGATAACACCTCCAATCTGATCAGATGGCAAAAGAAGTTTAACAGTAACTTGTGGGGTTATTTTCATGTTCTCATTAGCCCCCAAGTCCTCAGCAACAATCATGCACCCTGAATAGGGCATCCTGGACTGGACAAACCATATCATTAGTGTCTTCAAACCTATTTCTTTCTTCGCTTGATCTGTAGATAGTGACAACTCGCTCCTCATATCCTCGTACCATCTCACCAATCCTAATTTTTTATTTACTGTCTACCCTTAATTGCTTAACTATTTCGCTACCCCTCCCTAGAATACTCCCAATCTTCTTTCCAGGACACAGAAATTGGTATACAGTATCTTCCTTCCCAATAGAAAAGGAGTCTCTATCATCACTGTGATTTCTCTTTTTATTTTCTCCATCATCCGCATAATCTGAGTGAGAATGGGAACGTTTTCCATAACTATTTCTCTGGCCAGCCATAGAAGAAAAATGAGCTGAGATCTGTTTCACATGTGTATATATGACATTTAATCATCCACTATGACACTTCAAGGAGCATCAAGAGAAACAGGAATCTCCTATCAAATAGATCACACGTGAGTATGATAATGCCACACACGCTATATTCAAATTTTCAACTCTAAAAAAGGTGGCATCATCTGCATAAATGATGATTGATGATGTAATAGTGTTAAAAGTAGTTTAAGACAAAACAAAATGTATGAAAAATAAACACAAGAATGAAAGGGGAAAAAAAGGAAAGGAAATCACTCGCAAGCTGTTTAAACTTCTTAGCGGATATTTCCTCCTTAACATGTAGATTAGAACAACCCTCTTTATTTTGTATTTTGCTCACAATTCAAAAAGACTAAGGATCCTCTCTATTCTGTATTTTCTTCCATAAACTCATTTCAGGACACATCCAAAAATAACAACTGTAGCACATCATAAACTCCTCACATTTTGACATACGGAAGGATGCACTGCAGACACTGTCCAAGGTCATTTATCCCAAGTAAATAAAGAGCATCCAAAAATTTGAAGGTAGTTGAAACTAAAAATCGGCATACAAAGGCAACAGGCATCATTGTGCCAACAATATTTGCCCATGTCTTTAAACTGTGCTATAACAATTTGCAAGGATTCAAGTTTGATGTGACATTTAAGCACATAAAAGTGAAAATAAACTCTCCAATGAAATTGGAGAAACAAGAATCCGAAACTGAGAACAGACTATATGGCACATAAAAAGTTGGATTGAGGGAACAAGGCCTATTACCCAAGTGGGAAGACATGGGAGTAAACAGGGGAAGAGAAGTGCTTGAAAAAAAAAAGTGTCCTTGATCATCTTACTTATCAACTTGGGGCACGTTTGGCCACCTGATTACTTGGTAACAATTTTCTACTTTTGACTTCTGGGTGTATGGAAGCTCATTCCATATCCATTAAAGCAAATGAATTGGAGAATTCATATGAGCTTTTTTGGTTCTCCTTGTTTTTTTAACACTAAAAAACCTATTTTGCACATATTATCCAAATGCTTCCTTCCCTTTCTCCATTTTCTTAGACCGTGAGTGAACAGAGTGAGCGAATAGGTATACCTTTTCCAATTAAGCGTTTGCAATTTTTGAAGAATTATTCTCAACCAAGTGAAAGGGGGTGAACGCTCGTCGTTTGCCAGACTTTTTGGGAGCTAAAATCCAAAAATTTGGATTATAATTGAAACAATTATACTTTACAATTCATAATCCAAAACCTACAAAATAACTGGAAGATACTTCCGCTCACAGCTAATGCTTCGTTTGCTCCAAATTTTCTCAATCCAGACGAACTACATGAGAACTACGAGTACAACAAATAAACTTATTGACGAATTTACCATCTCGAATGGTTTTCTTTCTACGGAGAAACTTTTTCCCATGATCAACAAACAAAAAAGCTGAATAATCCAAAAGCTCACAACTTTTTCTCGATCACAATACAAGCATTGAGTTATTAGTACGATAAATTTCATAGTGATTCACTTACTCAAAGTCCTCTAACTTCAGATCAAGGTTTTAAATAACAATATCTAGACATGTAACGGTAATGATCGAGGTATAATGGTATCGGGAGTATGAACGAGAATCGGTTGTCGCAATCGTAATTTTTTAAATTATTTGAAGAAGAAGAATAATTTAAGTGCCGAAATCACCTGTCCTGTTCTCGCAAATAATTGAGGGCCAGAGAGAGAAAGATTGCATATTTACTTTGAGAATCACGCCGAGATGAACCATTCAACTCCCAACGCTTTCCTTCATGACATAGAGGAACTTTCACAACTGAAATCAAAAGGGAACCCAAGTAAATTAATTGAAAGATGGGAGATCGGAATTTTCAAAAAATGAAACAAAATTCTGCAATTGTCACTCTCTACAAACATCAAATATATGAAACATCAACTTGGGGCTAGGGCAAGAGAAAATAAAGGAGAACCTGAACCTGAGGGGAAAAATAGCTTCCATTCGATTCAAGGGCTGTTGAAAAAAACCCAGTGTTGATGTTGATGTTCGTCGAGTTGAAATTGATTTATTCCAAACGATATTCATTGAGTCGTTGGGATATGATTTCTTCTTTGAAAGCTAGAAAGAAAACATTCAATTTTGTTATCACAGGGAAGAAGAACCCTAAAGCCGCGATGAATCAATTTGGGTCTCCAACTTCAGCTTCTCGGGTTCCATTCATCATCTTCTCTCTGCCATATACAACAGTCGATTGGTACTTTCACCTTGTCGACAAAGCAACGAAAATGGCCAGAAAATACGCCGGAAAATCAGGAATCAATACCAAAAATCAGTGAAATCCGAAAAAGAGTACCAATTTCGTGAGTGAATTTCGAAAAAACGACTATCGTCTCAGTGAAATCCGGAAGAAAAGTACCAATTTCGTGAGTGAATTCTGGAGAAACGACTATCGTCACTCTTGCTCTTGATCATTCCAGGCAATAGGCGAAATACCAAAATTAACCCCAACTCCACACATGCAAGCACCAAACGGTAAGGAAAACTTCAGAGGGCAATAACGTAATTTCATCTCATGCCTTGGCTTACCCAGCTGAGTTTTTTTATTACAAGTGTATTGATATTGGAAACACCTCCACTTCAATGTACATAATCCAAAATAGTGTGCAAAATCACTGGTTTTGTTTCTTTCCAGGTAGTAAAACTCTCTCTCTCTGTACCTGAAAAGGAAGAGGGCCGGGAAGATGAAAGGGAAAAAGAAATGACAAGTTGTTGATCATCTTCTCTCCGGCGCTCCTCTCTTTTCTTTCCGATCAATCTTCTCCATTGATTGTATCTTAGTTGGTTGTGTTGCCAGAGAAACCAAAGTTGTCGGAGACATTGAAGAAACCGTCGAGCGATGATTTTTGAAGTTAGTTACTAAAAATCTCTACTCCGATCTCTTCTTTTCCCCTCTATTTCCTCTATATTTCCAATTGGTCCAACTTTGCACAATACCGGCCGAAATAGTCGGTAACACCATCTCGTCCGGTATTTTCTGAAATTGCCGGTATTCTCCGGTAAGCACCGGTATTAAGACCGGAACGAAATCAATGGTTCAAGTTACCGGATTTTGTCTAAAACGAAATGTACCAGCCGGTACCGACCTGTAGAGACCCATATTTTTAGGCCGTATTTTTCTTTTGCAATCGTACGACTCGTCAAGATAGATGGTGTGGATTTACGGAATGACATGTTTGTGGAAGGACATAAAAGTAAATAGGTGAGTGGTGCTTGTGTGTGTTTGTGGTGTGAGAGCATGGGATAATTTTTCCCATCTCCCTTTATCAATTATCCCCAGGAGAATGATTTCTCCCCATTCTTTTTCTCTCTCTCGGCCGACACACCCTCTCCCTCTTGCTCTCACCTCTCCCTCATCTTCTCTCGTCAATTTCACTTCCATGGAGTATGATTCTGAACAAAGTCCAAGAGTTAAAGTTGTTCTATAGAGCGCGGGCTTTCCAAATATCCAAGAAATATCATAATCGGACCGCGTGGGAGCTTGGTTGACTTGGTCAAAGGTTCGGGTTTTGCTCAAACCCATGAGGTAGGGATCTCTTACTCTTGTTATGCGTTTATACAGTGTTTATGTACCTAGATCGTGCTTTGTTTCGTTGTTTGAGTTTGTTTGTTCCATTTCTGAAAATCTGCAGCACAGGGTCTTTGTTTTTGGGGTTTTACGCCTTCTTAAACTCATGATTGAATTCGGTTCCTTCATATGAAATAGAGTAGAATTAGAGCCCGTTCTAATGCCGCTTGAATCACCAAAACCGTTGAGAATTGAATTAATGGTGGATTTTTGAAATCTGGTCTGCAATCTGTCTCGTTTTCTGCGTTTCAGCCCACTTCGAATGGCCATAACTTTCTCATCCGATGTCCGTTTTATGCAGACTTTATATTGGTTCGAAGGTCTTGAAGTTAGCTTTCATTTGCCACTGGAATCGTCTTAAAACTATTAGTACACGAAAATCTATGGTCGTTTGAGTGGAGGTGCGTCAATCTGTAATGTTGTGAAAAATCGCCAAAATTCTGGATTTCAACCGGTAGGATGTTTTCTCTACCGGTAGAACTTTGTTGTCGTGATAATGAGTACTCACTGCCTTGTGTTTATACCAGTAGGACTTATTCTCTACCGGTAGGATTATTAATTTTCCCTTACCAACCGGTACTGTTCCTCTCTCTACCGGTAGAGTTCTTATAAGATAAAATTTTGTTCCCTCTGTTTCGGGTTTCTACCGGTAGGTTCCTAATTCCTACCGGTAGGCCACCAGTCAAATACCAAAATCTTCTATGTTGTTTCAATTCCATTTCCTCCTAAAGCCTTAAACCAATTAAGGGGTTTATATGATTGTTTATGTATAATGGGAAATCAGGTAGTGTAGCTTGTCTCCATGTGCACGTGGTATGTATTTGAATTGTTCTAAATGGTAGAATTATGGAATTTGGAATGTAAGTTCTTTACACGACATTTGTAAAAAAAGAAGAAGAAGAAGATACACTTGAGCTTGTGAATGACGCGCGAACACTCAAGGCCCAACCTTCTAGGTGGGTGCTTGGCAGGGGATATCAGGGTCTTATAATTAGCCTGGCAGGAGCTAATGCTCATTTTGAACACTCAAGGCCCAACCTTCTAGGTGGGTGCTTGGCAGGGGATATCAAGGTCCCATAATTAGCCTGGCAGGAGCTAATGCTCATATTGAACACTTAAGGCCCAACCTTCTAGGTGGGTGCTTGGTAGGGGATATCGGGGTCCCATAATTAGCTCGGCAGGAGCTTCGGCTCAAGCAATGGCGGAACCAGCATAGGGCTGGGTTGGGCTGTAGCCCAGGTGGGGTTTCAAAAAACGAAAAAATAAAATAAAATTTTGAATGTAAAGTTTCTGTCCACAAAATTTTAGCCCAACTCTCTTCTGTTTTCAGTCCAACCCACATAACCATCCAGCCAATCTCAACACTCAACAGACTCAAACCTCGCACAAACCTGCCCCATCGTGACATCGTCTTTCCCCTTATCGTCGATTTCCACAAACGCAGCCGGCGATTTGTGGCTGTGGCTGGATTGGACTGATTCTCCGAACTCGACTCCGATCAGTTGTTTGCGACTGTAACTAACTCCACACTCGACATAGCCCTTCACTGGTTCCGCCTTGTTAAATTGCGACTGTAACTAACTCGATCTCGGTGAGTTTTTGTCCAGGCCCAGCGGACTCTGACTTTATATGCATATTTATTGTTTATATTCTCTTGCCCAAGACAAAGACAATATGTTATGCACAATAGTTTATTACATTTCGTTTGGAAGTAGTATTTATTAGTGTTTTTTAATTATGACTTTTTGATATATGTTTAGGGCTTTTTAATTTGGTTTTTAAGCTTATTAGAAATTGAAATGTTGTTGGTTCTAGTGTGAGTCAACGGATTCCGGTATTGACGCTCGGATTACGGAGCTTGACCCGTATTGGTTTGGCTTTGGTTTTGGTTTTCACAAGTCATTTTGGAGTAAAAATGAAAGTTTTAAGGGAAAGAGAGTTGATAATTCCGTAAATGTGAAATTGTGATAGATTGTGGTGTTTACACATATAGTAAATGTGGTGGTTGAGAACCTAATGTAAGTTTGTTTGGTTTGATGTGAACTTAGTATAGCTTTGAGTTTGATATGAGTCTGACAAGAATCACGATAAGGTGCTTAGGACATAGAAGTTGATATCCATTTGTCTATTGTGGTAAGTTTCTGTTGTTCGTGTTGTTCATTGAAACTTATTCATCTCTGGTGCATATTTCATCTCATTTTCGTATAGCTTGTGTAAAGATTTCTCTACTGGGCGCGTGTTTGCTCAAACCTATTTTCATTTCAGGTACAACACAAGAGTAGTGACATGAAGTGCATGAAATGTATCTTTGCATTAAAAGGGGTTTTCAGGAGCTATATATATATATATATATATATATTTGTAAATCAAATTGTATTGTAATGTACTTGAATGTCTTAATTTGAAACGTTGTATTTGTGAACAAAATTGAGAATTTGGGAAAAGTATTGTTTTGGAGTATCAGCTGTACTATAGTGAGAATTTATACTTCAAATGGCATTGTTATTTATGTTTAAAATCGAGGGTGTGACACGACCTGTACGAAACGATATTAACAACATTGCTTACAAGTATAAAATTCATGTATTTTAGATCGATCCATTCAAACCTTCTAATTTGCGAGCTCTTACAAACTTTCCATCTTACCCATTCTCTCCTTTAGTTGGGGGCGGAACTCGTCAATTTGGCTACTGATCAGTTCGGTTCATTTGGTGCATCCAGGCTATTTAAAAGTATTTTGGATAGCGCAGCTTTAAAGGGGTGTTTTAGAAGGAAAAAAAAATTCTAAAACACCCTCTTTAAATCTGGGCCATCCAAAAGTGGAAGGAAAAAAAAAAATCAAAAACACCCTCTTTAAATTGGCCTGGATGCACCAAATGGACCGAACTGGTCAGTATCAAATGGATGGGATATTGACCTCCCTTGAAGTTTTCTACAAATATGTTGGCCTCCTTTCTGATTCTAAACATTACTATTAACTCCATTGCTTTTAAAACTATTGTTCAGATTGCCCCTTTTGTTAAAGTTCATTAGTTTACCTTAATTTATAAACGGGGCGGTTCCGGAGACACTTAAAAAAATCCTCCAAATCTTAATCTCATAGTTTCGGATCAAATTTTGATGATCCGAGCCGCTCAATGTGTTCAGAACGTGATTTTAAGGGTGCTCGCAAGAAACTGGCAAAAAAACTAACCTGAAAGGGCTTGATTTGAGCAATTTTTTATTGAACCGTTCAATAAAGTTCAATAAAAAACTGTTCAGATGAAACCTTTTCCGGTCATTTTTTTTGCTAATTTCTCACGAGCATCCTTAAAATCACGTTCTAATTACATTGAGCGACTCGGATCATCAAAATTCGATCGGAAACTTGAGGGGGTTATTTTAAGGGTTTTTTAAAGTGTCTTTGGAACCGCCCCGATTTATAAATGTCACGATTACTCCTTGATTTCTGTAATTATAAGTAATGCATGTCTTAATGTAGTAAGACCGTGGTTGGTTAGGCAAAGAAATTGTGATTGGCTTGGAAAATAAAATTTTTACGATAATTAATAAAGTGCCCCCACTGGACTAGATTTCTAGATCCATGCCTGGTTCTTCTCATCCTGTAAATAAATACTAGTTTAGTACATATTCTGTAAAATTATTTTATTCATTAGGAGTCTAGGATAGATCTTACATTTCCTCTTTTAAAAAGAATAAGAAGGATAATCTAAAAAAAGTTTGCAATTAATATTAGAGACATAATACATGAAAACATTAGCAGTCGCTTTCATTTTCTCATTTTCTCTCCTTTTCTTCTCTTTCTGACTAAATATAATCCGAACAAAATGTCACAATTTCTTTTTTTTTTAAATGATAACTTTTTGATAATTCATCATTTGATTAGTAAATTTTAAAGTGATTCTACAACTTGAACAACTTAATTAGATCTTGAAATTCAAAAAGATTGTAAATTTATTTCCTTTCTTTGAGAAAAATGGTAAATTACTTAAAAAACAAAACTCACATTTGAAAATTAGGACAAGATTAAAGGGAAAGAGTCGAGATGCATGCAAGAAAAGATACCTCCGGTTCTTATTCCTTGTGGGCTTCTCTAAATTTCTTCAAACTCTATTTAGAAAATCACTGCAAAAAAATAACTTGATTAGACTTTGATAGATATGCACACAGCTCGTATTTTTGTTTACCATTTTCTATAGATTCAAAGTAGTGTTCTCGTATCAACCAACCTCCAACCAAACTAATTTTTTTCAGATAAGCATTAACAGTTCAGATTATCTGAACGAGCTCATAATGAGGCCCACAGAAAGAAGTTTGGAGGGGTGGGATATTGAACAGAGCTTTCAGGTTGTACACTTTGAGTGAAACAAGTTACATCTTCGATCTCCAAACGTCACGTTATTTATCAAGCTATTTTTGGGATATGTTTGACTGATCAAAATCAATAAAAGAAAGTAGGAGGATTCATTGCTAGAAACAATTTAACAACAGTCGACGAGGAAAAAAAAATTAGGAGCATTTTTTTCCTACATATTGTTAGAATAGTTGGGTGCACGTAGTGGCCCGATAGAGAGGGTTCGGGCTACTCCCGAGGCACGAGCCACCGAACGTGTCCAAGCTAGCCCTTAGAACACGCCGGAACACGGCTCCCGAAGGTGCCCGAGCCTCCAGGTTTCCCGATGCAGTGTTGCCCGGTTCTCCGGAGAACAATGTGCCCGAACGATCTAGAGGACATGCAATGGCTTGTGATATGAATTTCCGTTTGACCAAGAAAAAAAAAAAAAAAGGGCTTGTGATATTCAACATTGGCCAGCTAAGAGACACTAATGTGTTTTGCCAAGAAACTTTTGGCCTAACGGTATCAGAGATGCACGTAGATGCAAAGAAAAAGAAAGTCTAAAGTTTAATTCCGCATCCAAGGAGTTAATCTAACTTTTCTAACATAACGGACTTTTCCATATGAAAGAGAAATGTGATGTTATCCTTTTAAACTTTGCCATTCTCTCAGGCCACACATGGATCTTGGACAGCGACACGGAGCATATGGTAGTCAAGTAGAGGAGTAATTCAGTGGCACGTGGTAGTTACGTAGAGGACTAATTCTATATGTTTACCTTCTTCCGCCTTTCAAATAAGTACTTAAAAATTAAAAACCTATTTTCAAGTTTAAAAATAATGAACTTATAAAAATAATTTTTAAACAAGATCCATGTTGCATATTTTTTTATTTCAACAAGCCTACTATTTTTAAGCTTGAAAATTACAAATAAGTACTTATTTTTCCAATTTACGCTCTTAAAAAATAAGTACTTATTGGCAATTTTCAAGCTAAAAATAATAGGTTTACTAAAATAAAAATATTCAATATGGATCTTATTTGATAGATCTCAATACCCTGCAAAAAAAATTGAAAAATTATTTTCGTAAGCCCATTATTTTCTTAAGCTTGAAAATAAGTCCTTATTTTTTAAGTACTTATTTGAGAAGGTGAAACAGAGCTGTGTGTTCCAGTTTCCCCAAATAAGTAATTATTTGAGAATAAGTACTTATTTTTGGAATTAAATGTGATGTATTATGAGAGAATGACCTATCTAATAAAACAGGAACAAGTACTTATTTTTTAAGAAGATAATCTGGAATGGGCTGACCCGTTCTGAAAACCCAAATAAGTACTTATTTTTTAAGACTGCAATATCAAGCTCAAAAATCATGTGTTTAAGTAAATAATTTTTTTAGAAATATGGATCTTGTTTGTTAGATATCATTGAAATCTTTTACATGGTGCAAAAAAAAAATCAAAATTTATTTTTCATTAACATTATTTTTGAGTTTAAGAATGTTAAATAAGCTGCTTATTTTTTAAAAAAGTTTATGGACTTGCCCCGTTCCAGAACTCATTTTAAGTACTTATTTTTTAATAAGGCAATTTCAAGCTAAAAAATAATGTGTTTACGTAAATAATTTTTCTAGCAATATGGATTTTGTTTTGTAGAGACTTGTATAATGTTAATCATTGAAATGTTTATTAAATGCCTAATTGGAAAAAATATGGTTAATGTGGTGGTTATTTGAGTTGTGGTTTGAAGTGAAAGGGTAGAAACTTGAGGGAGTGTGTGTGATTTAAAGATATAGGGGTATATATAGAGTGGGTGGGTGTGTACGTAGGAGATTATATATCTCCTCTTCTCTCTCTTTCTCTCTCTACCGTGTATCTCTCTCTCTTGCTCTCCCACACTCAATTACCTCAAAAACCTCAAGGATCCTTCTTGCTTTCACTAGAACACAACCCCAGGCCCGTATTACGTTGGGTGAAGCTTGGGGGGAAGATTTCGATTGATTTCAAAGGGTTTGGAGCTAGGGCCCGTCCGAATCTTGTGGGTGTCGCTCCTTGACTCGAGGTAGGAACTTCTTTGCCTCTTTTATGTGTTTATGTGTTGATTAGGTGTAGGAATTGTGCCTTGGATTGTTGGTTGTTGTGTTGTGATTGCCTTTGAATTTCGGCACAAAATTGCTGCTCTTAGTGTCTCCGTATCGATACAATTATTTGTGTATAGATACTCTGAAGAAATCTGCATTCTAGCAGCTTCAGAATTTGTCGTAACATTCCCGTAATAGTTGTATCGATACCCATTGGCCTTCTGGGCTGTTTTGCCCATGTTGCTTATGCTTCGACTGTTTTGATTCCCGATCACTTCCAACACCTCCTAAACGTCTTCAAACCATCTCTAAGCTTAATTGCTCGCATCCCAAGGACTAGTTGATCATCCCCACCTTTTTCACTCTCATTGTGATTAAGAAAAGTGTAAAACTAAATGGAAATGATACTTGTTCCTTTGTCAGGGGTTGGAGTAGGGAGTCCCGTAAAACAAGGGGTGGTAATACAGTGATCCAAGTTCTCGGGGTCTATTGTAACGCAAGAGGTGAAAATGCGGTAACCCTGGAGGTGTTATACTATAACGCAAGGGGTGGAAATACAAATAGTGGAGATTGGTGATAGCGAGTTGTGTCGAAGCTATTTGAGTTGTTGGTGTCTTGTGAACTATGCATCAAAATGTGATAATGGCATGCTTTAGAATGATCGTAGTGGAAGTTGGCATACCTATGAGTTGATTGTTATCCATCGATTGAATTATAACTCTTGTCTTCTTTCCCTTGCACTTGTCATCATATTTGCATATAAAATTGGTAAAGATTTTCCTATTGGGCTAGTGTAGCTCAACCTATTATTATTTTCAGGTTCGAAAGCTGGACAATGACTTGCATGCATCGTGTGCCTGGATATGGAAGACTTTTGGAAGCTAACATCATTTAGTTACTTAATCATCTTTGTAAAGACTTTCTTTTGATAAAGATGCATCTGTAACTATTTCCTCTAGATTTCCTTTTGAATAAATCATTTGTAACTCAAGAACTTGTTCATACTTGTACTTAGGCTTATTTTGGGCCGGAGTGCCAAGGTTGTAAATCTTTAAACTTGGGGATTTGATTTATAAGTTGAACAGGTGGGAACTCTTTTGGGGTATTACTTATGTTATGCGTGGAACTTTTATTGAAATAGGTTATTTATTAATGTTGAAAATCGAGAGCGTGACAAATTGGTATCAGAGCTTCTAGATTTGAATACTTTGAGACCGTGGGGAGACTTCTAGTCTCATGGGTTCAAATGTCACATCTTTTTGCATGACATATGTGTGCACGTGTGAATTGACATTGCTTAGATTATGTGGCATTGCATTTCGATGTAGTAGAGTAGTGTAGAGTTGTTTTGACTTGTGTTGGGATGGTTGGAGGCTTAGACCTCATAAACTAATGTTGTGATTGATGAACTTTCTTTTTCTTATGACTTGTAGTAAGATGCCTCTGAGAACGCATGATAGGCAGGGTGTGGTTGAAAGTCAGGCTGGTCGTGGTCATGGCCGAGAGGTGCCAATTGAGGATGAGATTAGTCAGCATGGGGAGAATCCGAATGGGAATTCGAGGGAAGGGGCCGGACACAGTCATGGAGAGGAAGTACCAATTGTTCAAAATCCTTTCACTAGGCATTTTGTTGCAGCTCTTTCGACTGCAAACCTTCTAAACCCAGCTCCTAAGGAAAGTGCAGACAGTTGTGCCTTGTCGGCAATGAAGGAGTTCAGCCGTAGAAATCAACCAACGTTCGATGGGTCGAGTATTGACCCTTTTGTGGCCGATCATTGGCTAGCCCAAATCTGAAAACTTTTCAGGGCTCTTAAGATCACGGAGGATGACTTACGAGTCAATATTGTGGCCGTTCAACCTATCGGGGAAGCCAATGAGTGATGGTAGTCTGTATTAGAATCGAGAAAGGATGTAAGAAGAGTGGCAAGGACTGTGGCTCAAGTGAACGAGCCAAATGTGGAGAATTTAACTTGGGCTGAATTTGAGGTGCTCTTCAAGGAGCAATATTTTTTGAAAACTAGTCATGACCAATTGAGAGATGAGTTTGAGAAGCTAGAGCAAGGGAACATGACCATGTCGAAGTACGCTTTGAAGCTCCAATCTTTGTCCCGTTTTGCGCCAGAGTTGGTGGCAACTGAAGAGCGAAAATATAGGTGATTTGAAAGATGGTTGCATGATACTGTGAAAAGAATGGTGATGGCACAACGCAAAGGGAGATTTTCTAAGGTCATTGAGTGTGCAAGGAGCATCGAGATACTGTAGACACCTCTCAAATGGGGCATCGCCATATAGATTGATTATGTTGTTTGTTTACTTTCCACTTCATAAACCAGGATCGTAGATATTCCCATGGCTAGGAACATCGCCACACGATAACGGTTATTATCAAAATAGAGTCGGCACCTAGTTTATAAAAACCAGAAAAAACAAATAGAGATTTCAGGTACGGGAGCCAAAAGTACAATAAGGGGAAGGTGTTAGGCACCCCTCTTCGCCCAGTCGTGAGACTAGCCCATAATCATTCAACACACGATTAGTACTTGCTTTATTTGATTCTAAACACATAAACTGATTTTAGCTTTTAAACAGTTGATATGGTGAGCCATAACAGTAATGAAAGCATGCATCAGAAGTAAGCAGAACAAAACAAGCTATCCCAGGGAAATGGATCTCTTGGCCGAGGGATTCCACTGGATTGATATATCGGCCAAGGGATCGATGCCCCAACAGATGTTCTTCCTCACACTAGACTAAATGATTAGCAGAAAATCAAAACGCTACGATCAATGTATAAAGGCATGAAATAAACCAAACCATAGGCCCCTGGGCCTTACCACCTTGATTACTCAGTTGTTTGATTGCTTCGAATTAGGGATGATTAACTAATTTTGCTTCTCGAAACCCTAGGGTTAGGGTTTGTACTTCGGGGGCTTGATCGTCGGATTGTGGCTACCTTCAGGAGGTTAGGGCTTTTGTAGAGGGGATATGGGAGAGTGTTTCTATAGAATTTCGTGGCTAGAGAGGGTCAATTGTGATTGATTTTTCAGAACCCTAAGTGCCTCTTTATATAGGCAATTAGTGACTCACTCTGGCCAATCAAATGACGTGAATTAGTAAGGTAATATAGGGTAATAGGATCTTTAGACAAATCTACTTTCGTAGCCCAAACGCATCAAAAAAGGCTACTAGGGTTTTGGTGATCGGATCAAACATTTGACAGAACATTTCAGAATCTGGAAAATAGACGATTTGGTGGCCGAGTAAAGGATCTAGCGGCCGAGTGATAGATGTGGCGGCCGAAGGATTGATTTGGCTGTTAAGGAATCAATCTCTCAGGGAGATTTTCAAACAACATATTTCACGGGTGAAAGAATGAAGTTGAGGCCATGAGATCCATGTTACGGATGAAAGATGGATTCTCCTAGGATTCTATATTTTTGTCTGAAAGATTATTTGGCTCTGAATTGGGTCTTCTAAGTGACTAAAAGTACTTACCAAAAGTCCACGGGTTTACGAGAAGTCAATCAGCAATCATATGTATCCATTCATCAATAGGATGGTCCTCAAGGTGGGACATGAAATAATTGTTAGGCCAAATTGGGGTGTCTACAGATACCAAAGGAGGCTCCAAGAAATCCTAAGGTTTGGGAACTCAGACAACCGGTAGGGGATATGAGTTCTTCTTCGAGGAGTTTTGGTAGTCAGGGGAGGAAGAGACAAAGAGATAAATTTTCAACTTCGCAGGGTCCATCAAACTTGAGGCCTCCATCCTTTCCTTTTGAGACTTGGGGAGTTTCTAATAGACCTCCGATCATGTGTCACGAGTGTAGTCAAGCGGGACACATTTGCGCTCAATGTCCGCAGCTTTTGGGTTCATGCTTCACCTGTGGAAAGACAAGTTATTTTGCAAGGAATTATCCATGTGGAGAAGGGGCATGTAGCGAGTCTGGTTCAGTGCAGCAGCCGAGGGGTGGACAGGATTTTAGTCGGCAATCGTTTCGGGGTACTTAAAAGCGGCAGTAGTCTCACTATCGTCAGACCACGTCAGTTCAGGGATCTCAGGTTGAGAGAGGAGCGAGTTCATTTACGCCTACTCAGGGCTTCGGTCAGCGGGGTAGACATGTTCATAGTCAGATGACTCAAGGGAGGGCTTTTGCTATCATTTCTACTATTTTGCCTCCACCACCTCCGATCACCTCTCAGACCCGAAAGACTTCGGTTGTGAGGGGTACATTTCTATTGTTTAACTCCTTTGCTAAAGTACTCTTTGATTATGGAGCATCACATTCATTCATTGCTACATCTTTTGCTTGTGCTTTGGAACTAGAAATCGAAAGTTTTAATCCTCCATTGTTTGTTGAGACATCCATAGGGGGTAGATTGCCATTAGATCGTTTTTGCCGGGATTGTGAAATTATTATTTGAGATCATCGTTTTACCTTTGACTTCATCGTGTTGAATATCTCGGGGTTCAACCTTATTTTGGGAATGGATTGATTGTCTACGTTTCACACTACTATAGATTGCTTTAAGCTTCGGGTCCGTTGTCTACGTTTCACACTACTATAGATTGCTTCAAGCTTCGGGTCCGTATTTGTCCACCTAGGGGTACTTGTTTCGAGTTCTTTAGGGAGCGTCGGGAACCATTAGAACCGTATCTGTGTGGATCTCAGGAGCAAGAATCGATGTATGCTTTACTAGCAAGTTTGGCCTTAGATGAGGATGTATTCGTACGTGGGGAGTTACCTCTTGTCATTTGCGACTTTCCAGATGTGGTTCCGAAAGAGTTACCCAGTTTACCACTTAAAAGAGAAATCGAATTTTCTATTGATCTGCTTCCTGGTACCGCTCCTGTATCCGTACCTTCTTATCGTTTTGCACCCGCCGAGTTGAGGGAATTGAAGACTCAATTGCAAGAATTGGAGAGTTTGGGGTTTATCCGTCCGAGTACGTCACCGTGGGGAGCATCGACCTTGTTCGCTCAAAAGAAAGATGGGTCGATGAACCTCCCACCACCTCAAGAACCACCTCGCTGTTAGGTTGAGATTCAGTCAACCCAGTAGAAAACCAGACAGTAGCACAAATGAGGAGGAAGCAAAACGAGTGCACAGACCACAAAGGGGGACAGTGGAGAAACAAAAGGCGCAAAGAAGCAGAAAAGGGAGTCGGAAAAAAGTGGGGACAAGGAGAGAGAACAAGAGGAACTAGAGACCCTTACTGTAGTTGATCCCATCGCTGCACAAAGACCCCATTGAAGAACGCTGAGAGACTGCCATTTCAGCTCCCATAAACGCTCAGGAGAACCCCACTCATCAAGATCCATAACCCTAGCTCCAATTGCAGCACCGCCGCCTCCAACCTGCTCAAAACTTCGCCAATCAAAGGAAAGAAGGAAAACAAAAAGGGAAAGTGAGAGGGGGGAGGCAGCGTGGCGGCGGTGCCTCCCCCGCCCAGAGAATCCCTAATGTTTGAAGGCTAGAGAGAGGGGGAGATGGATCTGTTTTTTAGAGAGAGAGAGAGGAGAACGTGGCCTCTCCAGTTTTCAAAGTCAGAAGTCTTTATCAGGTACTCAAGTTGGAATTGCGATTTGTAATTTTCTTTATAAAAAACTAAAACTATAGTGGCTACCCATTTGTCATTTGCTCACTCTGCATAAAATTGCAGGGGGCTTCTGCTGATAAAGTTGACAAAAAATAATCTAGAATGTCGATGGCCAATTTATACGTTGAATTTCAATAGTCAAATGCTAGCTAAACAAGTTTGTAATACATTCTTATCCATTCTTTAATCACAACACGCATTTGGCAATTTATACTTTGAATTTCAATGGTCAAATGCTAGCTAACAAGTTTGTAATACATTCTTATCCATTCTTTAACATTCCTTTGACATTCATGCAAAACAATGCCTAGCAAGCACCGGATCCCCTTATAAATACCCAAACCAATCTATCAATCAACACATTACGAATTTGCTCACATCAGTTTCAGAAAAAAAGGCTGAAAGATGAGAACTTCATGCTTTGCAATAGCTTCATTTCTTGCAATCTTTTTCATACCTTTCTCATGGGCAACTTCTTATGAAGACTTCGTAAATTGCCTTGAAGACAATTCTCACCCCTCCTACCCAACATCTTCAATTATCTACACCCGCGACAACCCTTCCTACTCTTCTGTTTTGCAAACCTACATACGAAACCTTCGATTCAACGAAACAACTACGCCAAAACCACTGCTTATTATAACCGCATTGCATGCATCCCACATCCAAGCATCCATTGTATGCGCCAAACAACACCATCTTCAGATGAAAATCCGAAGTGGGGGCCATGACTACGAGGGCATCTCTTATTGGTCCGAAAATCCATTTTTTGTCCTTGACTTGTTCAACCTTAGGGCAATCAATGTAAGTATCGAAACTGAGAGTGCTTGGGTTCAAACTGGGGCAACGTTGGGGGAGGTTTACTATAGAATTGCTGAAAAAAGCAAGACTCACGGCTTTCCCGCCGGAGTTTGCCCGACAGTTGGAGTTGGAGGTCATTTTAGTGGAGGTGGGTATGGAAATATGATGAGAAAATACGGTCTTTCGGTTGACAATATTGTTGATGCAGAGGTTATTGATGTTAATGGACGGATTCTAGACCGAGAAGCTATGGGGGAGGATTTGTTTTGGGCCATTAACGGCGGTGGAGCGTCTAGCTTTGTGGTGCTTCTTTCCTACAAAATCAAGTTGGTGCAAGTACCAGCCAAGGTAATTTTTGAGATCTAA
>BPLS01000134.1:673357-686355 GCA_019656275.1 Rhododendron kiyosumense
GTATAATTACTGATTATTTTAGTTCGCAATATTTTGTTGGATATATACATGAATTGATTTTATGATATAACTTTCATTTTTTGTTATTCAATTTACAATTAATATTTGTTTATGCAATCCCAACAGGTAACTGTTTTCAATGTTGCGAGGACGTTGGAGCAAAATGCAACCAATTTAGTATACCGCTGGCAACATGTTGCGGATAAGTTACCCGACGACATCTTCATTAGACTCATCCTAAAAGTTATTAACGACAGCTCAAGCAGACAAAAGACCATTCAAGCAACATTCTTCACCTTGTTCCTCGGAGATTCGAACCAACTCCTCTCTCTAATGGACCACAGTTTCCCCGAATTAGGTTTGACAAAGTCAGACTGTATCGAGATGAGTTGGCTCGAATCAGTTGTCTACTACACTAGCTTCCCAATCGGAACACCTGTCAACGCTCTCCTAAGCCGGATCCCTCAGGTCCTCACCCATCTGAAAAGAAAATCCGATTACCTAAAGAAACCAATCCCGAGAAAAGGGCTGGAATCTATATTCAAGAAAATGCTGGAATTGGAAGCTCCACAGTTGACTTTCAACCCTTACGGTGGAAAGATGGCGAGGATTTCTCCTTTCGCGAAACCTTTCCCACATCGTAAGGGGAATATATGTAAGATTCAGTACGCAACAAATTGGAATGAAGATGGGGTTGAGGCGGCAAAACATTATGTGGGATTGACAAGAAAGTTGTATGATTATATGACTCCATATGTATCGAAATCGCCAAGGGAGTCATTTTGGAACTACAGGGATCTTGACTTGGGTATCAACCATAATAATGGGGTGGATCAGAGTTATACCCAAGGAGCTGCTTATGGGATTAAGTACTTCAAGGCAGCAAATTTCAATAGGCTGGTGAAGATAAAGACCAAGGTTGATCCTGCTAATTTCTTTAGAAATGAGCAAAGCATTCCACTTCTTCCATCCTTTAGGAAGAAGTAGTGGTCAAGACAAGAAAATTAATTCCCACCGTTTCACTACCCATAAATAAATTAATGCTCATGATTTTTTTTTTAGTTTCTAATATTGTGTTTACTTTATATTGAGGAAAATAAGTTGTTATGTTTTCTTATATAAGCTGCACAATAGATCGATGGAGAATTAGTGTGCAACCCAATCGGGTGTAATTTATCGCTATAAATAAAGTTTTTTTTTTTGGCTGCATCTTCTTTCTTTTCTTTTCTTTTTTTATATTTCAAAATTAACCCCAAGCTCAAATGAAACAGATTAATAGGTGCAAACCCTGGAGAAAAAGAATGAGTTAATCATATATGTAAGCTCTAAATTACAAAACATGTCTTCTAATTTTTTTTTTTATTTGTTTTGTTGTTTTGTTAGATCCACGCCATCTCATCACTCTCTCTTGTCTTTCTCACGGCCCCTTATTTTAATTTGTATGAAAGGGATGTTTTCTTCAAAAATGCCCCCTTGTATGACTCGGGGTGCTCACCTTCGATTTGATTTTCTTGATTCAAGATTTAACAGAATTCCAACTGCCATTATTACCACCACGCATGAAACCCATGTCCAAGCAATCAGGATACGTGCCAAATATCATAGCCTACTCCTTACAATCCGAAACGGGAGCCACAACTATGAAGGCCTTTCTTATGTGTCAAACGAACCATTCATTATCCTTGACATGTTTAGCCTCCGATCCATTGATATCAACATACAAGCTGAAACACATGGGCACGAGCAGGTGCAACAATTGGCAAACTTTATTACAGCATTTCCCAAAAAAGCAAGGTGCATGCATGCCTTTCCAGGCGGCGTTTGCACTTCTGTAGCAACAGGTGGGCATTTCATTAGCATTAGGTACGGAAACTTGTTGAGAAAGTACGGATTAACCGTTGATAACATAATTGATGCCAAAATAGTCAATGTTAATGGAAAAATCCTCGATAGAAAATCCAAGGGAGAGGATGTTTTCTGGGCCAATTAGAGGCAGTGGAGCGAGTTTTGGTGTCATTCTCTCATGGAGCCTCAAATTGGTTTCAATTCCTGAAGTCATCACATTCTTTAAGGTCGACAGAGCCCTTGAGGAAGGAGCAGTAGATCTAGTTCATATATGGCAAGAGGTTGCCAACAAACTACCCGAAGACATTTTCATAAGACTTAAGTTACGGCATTGGCGTGAGCATGATAATAAATTTATGGTTAGATTCGTCGCTATGTACCTAGGGAAAACTGACACAGTTCTCCCAATGATGGATCAGCGATTTCCTGAATTGATTTTGAAGCAAAAGAACTACATTGAAACGAGTTGGGTTGAAACTACCCTTCTCTGGCAAGACATGGACCCAAAACAGACTAGCCTCTTGCTTGACAGAAAGACCACTTCAACTTTTGGACCTTCTCCCTTTAAGGTGAAAACGGACTACGTGAAAACATCAATTGCAAAACCAGAATTGGAAGAATTATGGAAGAAGGCGGACAACACATCGGGATTGGTAATGGAATGGAATCCATATGGGGTGAAAATGAGTCAGATTCCGGAGTCGGAGACACCATTCCCTCATAGGGCCGGGTACAAGTTCAAAATCCAGTACTAATATTTTTCTAACGACACGTTAGAGCTAGCCACTGCAAAAGGTCTATGACTTTATGGCACCATATGCATCGCAGTCGCCACGAGAGGCATTTCTCAACTACAGAGACCTTGATGTTAGAGAGAATGGAAACAGTGAGGATCCAAATGATTTTGGGGCTAAGTATTTCAAGGGGAATTTCGAGGGGTTGAGAAAGGTGAAAGACGAAGTTTGATCCGGGTAATTTCTTTAGGATAATGAACAAAGCATTCCACCTCTTTCTGCTTAGAGGAATCATTGAACTTGTAATAAATTTGTCTTAAACCTTTTGTTTATCATGTTGTGGTGTTGGTTAATGGAATCTTTTTCTCGAACTGACGAAGTGATTCTATTTTTGTACTTATTTCTGTTGGGTACATTACTCTTATGAGGTTGCCTTGCTCGGAAGCCAATGCGTTCAAAGGCAACAATTTGGGTTATAAGAGCTGAAGGCATGGGTGAGCCAGGGTTATAACACTGCTAAAAACCACAAAACTAAAACCAAAAGAACAAAAACTAAATCGAAGTTCACAGCCAAAGATTACACATACACAACAAGAGATTCAACATTTCTATGGGACAACTAATTCTTAGGAGACAATTTCTATTGTACTTCACTAATTAAAGATAGCAAGCCCATTTGAAGGGACAGCAAAGCCCCATTGAAAAACTGACGACACATGATCAGTTTTTCAATTTTGTCTCCTAAGAATTACTCTCCCCACCTTAATAAACTAGCGAATACCCGTGCCTGAAGGCACAGTTCAACACATTTTGAAGATAATGAAAGCTACTGGACCAATTTGAGCTTTGGATCTTTTCGGACAACTGTGTGCTACCATTGGCATACTCAATGAGCTTATGCAAAAGCTACCGTGCTAATTTTTTCAAAATGTGCAAAGTATTATAATTTTTTCAAAGCTATTGATCCAAAGCTCAAGCTAATGCTCGCCAATTTGGCCTGTTTACCCTGAAGTTTTGCTATAGTGTGATTTATGCCCAATGAAGGGATAAATCAGGGCATATATTAAGATTCAAATTAAAACCATCACTTGCTAGTTTTAGTTCGGTAAACGGTACACAGAAAAAATAAAAACCATCAAAACACCAATGAAAATATAAAACGGTACACATGTTAGTTCGGCAGACCAAGAGATGCTCAGAAATTTGTTTGTAATGATCAGACCTAATCAGTAAATTTTGCATTTTGCTAGAGCATCAGAAGAGTAGTTTGCATTGGGCCTCAATATTATTAGTTGTGGAGGACTGCCATATTAGTTCGGTTCATGCAACATCATTTAATTTAGCAACTTAAAAAAAGAGATTATTCTGTCTCACAAAGCAAATGTTTGCTACAAAGTCTAGAAAACCAAAAGAAGTGGTTCCAACTCATGTCATTGAAGCACAGAAAAAATTGTAAAACCTTTGGGCACGGCAATTTCAAAACACAAAATTCAAAGAGTGAAGATACTGCAATCCCATAAAACTAAGCAGACATGTTGTAAAAATACCAATATTGTATCTGCCTAGAAAACCAAACGAAGTGGTTCGAACTCATGTCATAGAAATGCATGTCACATAGCCTCCTATTTTGAGATATCAGGCGGTGGTCATGCAGTCATGCCTTCAGCTCTGACAATGAGCAAAGGGAAAGTGTCAAATGATAAAAAGATAACGCTAACAATCGAATGATAAAAAAGATTACAACTGGTGGTTGCATGAATACCGCCATCGGCCAAGGCACCGTCATCCTTCTCAATCCCAACTGGTGGGAAGTGGGTCATTGGCATTTAGTTCATTACAATGGTAAAAAAGAATGAAAATCAACACAAAAGATTTAAACGTACCTAAATTTCGAGTAAACACCCCAATCGCTTACAACTTTTTGTACACATGCCTCTTATCATTATCTTCTCTGTCATTTTGATTTAGGGCTTTCTAGACATCAAATTTTATAACAGGGGCTCCACTATTTTTAAACATATAGAAGAAGAATAGTATCGGAAGGGGCTCCACAATTTTAAACACATAAAATAAGAATAGAATAGGAAACACATAAATAAATAAAAAAAGACTTTGCAATAAAACGAACAATATTAATCAACCATTAAACAGGAAATAGAAGAATGGTAAGCCTTGTGTTCCCATTTGGGTTTCTCTATCAAACTAAAGATCACATACGATGCATGGACCTTAAAATCTAAATCGATTATACTAACAACCTTACAACCAAGTACAAAAAAAGGAAAAGAACCAAATATTGTATTTGAATGCAACCATGTTTAGTTTGCAGAAAAATCTATACGTGTGAATAATTCTTGTTGCAAAAGAACAAAAATTGAGCAAGATATGTGCTCATAATAGACCATTTTCTACCAGTTTCGAAACCTACTCCGATGTGAAGAGACAAAAATAATTTAATCAAAATTAGTTGCAACCCAAGCCAAAAAAAGAACAGAGCACCATAGTATGTTTCGAAATCCCATGTAAATTGACAAATTATGAATAATAATGATTAAGAAGCCCCAGGTAAATTATTGGCATTCTTCCCAAAATCAAGAGACCCACGTGTAAAAAATGGAGTGACGGTTCTTAACAAAATTAAAAGACCCACATCTCAAACCAAAAAAAAATCAAGAAACCATGAAATAACATCTAGAGACCACCCATGAAAAAAAAATCTAGGAACCACTCACCTCAATTCTTGCAGTCTTGGAAACAAACTTAGGTAATTTTCGGTGGGATGGTGGTATTGAACCAAAGGAGGAGAGAAGGAGAGAGTAAATTAGAAATTAAGGAAATGCTAACCATGAATGGAAAGGATATCACGTGCAATTTGAGGTTATATTGCAAAGGATATAACGTACGTAGATATATCTGTTATTTTGTCTACCATTTAAGGAATTATTATTTCACGTAGTAAATTAGAAATTAAGGAAATGCTAACCATGAATGGAAAGGATATATATCACGTGCAATTTGAGGTTATATTGCAAAGGATATCACATACGTAGGTATATCAGTTATTTTATCTACCATTTAAGAATTTATTATGTTCTAAGGGGCACTTTTTACTAAATGCCCCATTTGAGGGTTAATGGGACAAAACAAATTTTTGGCTATTGGGCCACTTTTAGTATTCACCGCTTTGGTGAGTGAAAAAAATAGTTAGTTTTTAGGTATTATTTTTTTGGGGTGAGTGAAAAAAAAATACTTTTAGTAAAACATATTGAAATAGAAAACAAAACAAAACAAAAAGGGGAACAAATAGAAAGTGAAGGACATAGCAGAGCCATACCTATGGAGAGAGAACTGTAAAATATGAAAGACAGGGAGAGAGAACTGGATTGACTGAGTTATTGATGCCTTTTCCCTCTATAAAACAACTTTGAAAAACAAATAAAAGCCTTTTTTGTTAAGAGGTTATGCTCGCGTAGAGGTTATTAGTTGATGTAGTTAATTTGGAAATGATTTTGGAAAAATAGGAACAAGTTATTGCATAAGGAACCTTATTTGAATACGGAAATGATTTGAAATGATTTTTGCTTGACGATTTCCTAATCCTAAATTAATGGGTTGTCCCAAGCGTAGGGCGGAGACCGACGTAGCATAATATCCGGTAAGTCCGGAATCGAATCCACAGAGACGGTGATATGTGCTGACTAAAAATTCGGGTTGTTACTTATTTAAATGGGCTCTTAGGTAGTCACCCATTGTCGTTTGATTGCGATTAAATAAAACCTAGAAATTGACTGTACTAAATTAAAAGGAGGCATGGTCGTGGGATTCATAGCACTTGAAACTAGTCCGGATTAACTTGCTTTGTTTGGAGTTCTTAAAAACGTTTAATTTTAGATTAAAAAAGATATCCCGCAAGATGCGAGACCCTATAGTCGCCGTATACCCATGCGCAGCGAAGAATGAGTTTTGGACCCCCATTCCCCCATTCACATGAGCTCCGACGATGCTCCGGATTCGTCCGCGGGAACTATTTTCCAATTTAAAATCGTTTTTTCATTGTTTGATAAAAGGAGCAGTGCCCGAACTAGCCACGGTGTATTAATCACCCCACGACCCTACCTATATGACTACTCACTATGCATTGAACAAGAAAAACAAGAAACCCTAATTTGAAACATACTTTTATTGCGCAAGATAAAAAAAAATAAATACAAGATCTAAGTTAAATAAGAATCAACGAACAATTTTAATAAAGAATAGAAATTAAAACGAATTATAAAAGTGTGAGTAATTAAACAAGAATTTAAATAACTTGAAGAAAAGAAAAAACTCAGAAGAAAGTAAGCAACATTCGAACCAAAGAACGGCAGCCTCGTTCGTCGTTATGCGTCCCCGTACTCGGCTGCTCCTTTTTCTCTGTTTTGTACCGCCAGCCCCCTTTGAAACGAGTAGGGTAAAAATTGTTTTTATAAGGATTGAAACCTTTAATCACACAAAGGCCCTTTGGGCTTCATGAAATAACAAATGAATGATTCAATTTTGAATCATTTCGCATTTGAACCCCAAACTTCTTTAAAATCTTCTTTTTATCCAAAATCTCAGACAACGGGCTCAAGCAACCTATAAACATAAAAACATATAAGAAAAACCAGTTAACAAATAAAAAAGACTAATAAATGTAGATTGGAGAGCCAAAATATGTATATTTTGGCACTTATCATGCCCCCCAACTTACACTTTGTTAGTCCTTGAGTAAAGAAAAGAAAAACAAATAAAATAAAACAACTAACTAAGGGATAGATCTTTTAAACCCCTGGGTGGCCCCGGTAGGATGAGTGAAGTCTCGTGAGGATTTTCAGCAGTGATTACCCACAAAACACCGTGGATCCCTTACTTGGAACCCAAAAAGAAACTGCAATGCAACTCTTTGATACACCAATGCCAAGAATATAGCAAATGCAAAAATAGTTCTAGAGGCTATCAAAACATAGAAATAAATCATGGCATCCAAGCTTAGCGTGTGTGAGTAAGGACCTTAACAACAAGTAACCACAACCAAGTATTCTCTCCGGACCGAGTCTCATCTTCAATTCTTACTGTGTCATGCACTCAAGAAAAGAAAACGCTCGAAATATGGTGTATTTAATAAACTCTCAATGTGTACGGGCGGAAGTTATGTAATAAAGAATCAAAGTACCCCGCACACTTTAGACACGAATGGAAAGCTTTTTAAGGTAGACACGTGATCTCATGAAAGGAATGTCAAGCATTAAAGACTATCTATCCTTCGATCCACAACCCATTGCCCCTAAGATCAAATAGAACTTTTATTCGGTTATATCATTGGGTAAGGAAAAGTGCTTCAAATGTTAGGATAAATCATAAGCAAGTGTCCGAGAATAGGCTATAACAACAAAGGGCAAGTGTAACAATGTGCACCCTCTTATCATTCTTTTCAACTCCGCCACATCTCTCTTATTTTTCACCCTTCAAACAATTCCCCTTTAAAGTTTACACGTTTCTTTCTTCAAACAAATGCATGGGTGTCTTCCCCTTTTTCATTCAAGTTATATTTTTTTTCATTTTTTGCTATTTTCTCAAATTTTTTAGCTATGGGGAAGAACACACCACATTTCAAGCACATCTTTCTCAAATACACATTCTCCATTCTCTTCAAAAATTAACCTTCACATGATTAACTTGTCATTCTCAAGACACAATATGGTTGGTGAAGCTTAACAAGAAAAAGACTCATGCAAAAGGCACAATGTGGCTTGCAAGGATAAGTATTTAAGAAAAAGAAACGAACCGGCTCAATTAACAAAGATGGCCTATTATCCTCTCTTAGGGGCAATACAACCAAGTAACGGTTCAATCCCAAAGAATAAAATAACAGGCATGTATTAATTCTCAACACTTGACGACAAAAGATAATAAGATCAACAACAATTAAGCCTTTTTTTTTTTACGACTAATGAAAAATTTATGTGACACCACTCCAAAGAAAGGTAAGGCACTAAAGCTCACATGGGCTTAAGTCTCCACTAATCTAGTCATTGAAAGCACTCATGTCACAACTCACAAGCAGTCAAGGTCCAAGAACTTACAGTGCAAATATGCTAAGATTGAATGTCAGGATAAATTCCTATCCCCAAGCTAGCAAAAAGAACTACCATGCAACATAAATATTCAAGGAATGCCTACATATTCTCAGCACAAACAACCAATAAGTAAATATTGCAATATCCAGGTCTCAAGTAGAAAGGATCCAACAAGATTTTTTTTTTTTAATTTTCAAAATTTTTCAATTTTTCAATTTTTTTTTGGATTTTTAAGACTCTAAGCCTCGTTTGATTCATGGATTAACTGCCTGGGATAGGACTAAATATACCTAATCCTGAGTTATCCCACGTTTGGTTCCCGAAATAACTGTCGGGATTATTAATCCCAGGATTAATTTTATCCCTATATGGGGGGTACTAAATAATCCTAGGGGGAGGTGGGATTACGTAGGATTAACAAATAAGGAATTGTTTTCAAAAATACTTCGATGATATTGAGATTGATTTCAAAAAGACTTTCAGAAATATTAATTTTAGAAAATTTTTTTTGAAAAAAATTAAAAAATATTGATTTCCAAAAATGTTTTTAAAAAATATTAATTTCAGAAATTGTTTTGAAATTTTTTTTTAAAAAAATACGGAGTATATTTTTTCGAAACTTTCTTATTTTTCAAAACTTTCATGTTTTTTCAAGAATGTTTTCAGAAATTATTTTTGCTAAAAAAATACGAAAATATTTTTTAAAACTTTCTTTTCTCGAAAAATGATTTCAAAAACTATTTTGTTTGAAAAATGTTTTCAAAAAACCTTTTTCTTCAAAAAAAAGTTTCAAAAACTAGTTTTTTTTTCTTTCAGAAAATTGATTTTCAACTTTTTTCAGAATTTTTGTTTTCAAAAATTAGTTCAAAAAAAAAAAACTTTTCCCAAATTGTTTTGCAATAAAAATTTTTCACAAAATTATTTGTTTTAAAATGTTTTTGCCTTGTTTGGATTAGGATTTGAAATTTTTTTTGAAAAATTGTAGGGGTAATAAGTGGAGAGAGATAGAGAGAGAAATGTTGAAAATAGGGAGAATCTAGGGGGAATCTAAGGGGTATTTTTTGAAAAATGCTTTTTGAAAAGCAAAAGGAACAAGGCATTTATTATTCAAAAGTTTCTTTTTTCGAAAAATGTTTTTGAATTTTTTTAAAAAAAATATTGTTCTTTATCCCATAATTAATCATACACGAATCAAACATGGGATTGGGTGAAATTAGGGATGAAATTAATCCAGGACAAATAATCCAGGGACTATTAATCCCAGGACTGTTAATCCCATCATTTTCAATCCGCGAATCAAACGAAAAACTTACCTTTAAGATTCTAAGTGTGAAAAACTTACCAAAGTAATCTCTCCCCCCAACTTGAATCATTCGATGTCCTCATTGAATACAAAAGAATAAAAATATAGGACATAAAAGAAAAAGAAGGGAAAGGTATCACCTCGGAACAGAGAACTACGCAAGAAAAAACATAGTGGGAAGAAGACCCCCCAACTGGAACGAAGCATCCTGCAATGTTAGTTCTCAGAAAAAAAATAAAATAAAAGTAACTAATCTAAGAAAGAGAAAAGAAAAGGAAAAAAAAGACTATACAAAAAAATTAATGACATTCACTCCCATCACGAGAAATCCAACCGTTTATCACACTACGAAAAGCGATCAAAATCAACATCTCAACCCACTTCAAGCATTCTGTTAAAAATATATTGTACGCGACCATGCCACAAAACTAAATACTTAGAATATCTTAATTGCCTTAGCCGCGTTTGAAATTTAAATTCCACCAATTGCATATTCTAAACCAAATTACCTTTCAAGTTGTTGATAAGTGTCAGAAAAAATGGATGGTAAATCATATTAAAATTATCAACACCAAAAAAGTCAATTTGTTCAAACGTGATAATCACTTGCAATGGTGGATGCTCAATAGGAGTGATGACATCAATATCTATGGCTGGGGATATTTGATCATCAAGAACAAGTGGACTTTGCACAATTATTGGCAACGACTCAGGAGTTGCGTCATGAAAATCCATTTCAAGTGTACTAGAATGCTCTCGAGAAGACTGTTGCACTTCAGGTGAACCAACTATTTCGTTAGTTACAAGTGGCTCCATTGTTTCATCTTCCAATACACAAGAATTATTCACTTGAAAATTTTCAACTTGATTACAAGAAAAAGAATCAGCTAATTGATCAAAATAAGGCGGCTCTATTTCCTCTTTTTCCCTTCCATCAGAATTGATATCCTCAGAACTTTCAGTCAACTCACAAAATTGGAGTTTTTGGGTTAATTCATCTAAGAAATCCCAAGCCTCTTCAGCGGTTTTATCCAGAAATTCGTTAGTGGACCTAAAATCCACCTCGCATGTCTTGGGATTTAAACCATGGTAAAAAGTAGCCAGAAGACTGCCAAGCTCATAATTAAAACTCGAAAAAGAGAATACGGAATTTTTAAATCGCTCCCAATACTATGACAAAGACTCATCATCTTGTTGATAAAAATCTGATAGTTCTTGTAAAAGCATATGAGTTTCATATGAGGGATTGAAAGTTTTGAAAAACTTTATTACAATCTCATTCCATGTCAATCTTGGACTCAAAAAATTAAACCAATCATGAGCATTATCACGCAAAAATGTTGGGAATACATGTAAAAGAGCCACTTCATCGCTACCAAAAGCTTCCTCAAGGTTATGAACATGTGAAAAAGGATTTTCTGAACCCAAACCATAAAATATAGGAAGTGACACTGGACAATCAAATTGTCTTGCATAACCTCCATTCCGGCTACCTTGCAAAATGGGCCATTTTTTTTTGCTTTTCAACAATTAAAAAAAATAAAGAACTAAAAAGAAAACAAATAAAAAAATAACTACCCGAATTCTTAACACATGTTAAACTTCTTTAAAATCTTCTTTTTATCCAAAATCTCAGACAACGGGCTCAAGCAACCTATTAATATAAAAACATATAATAAAAACCAGTTAACAAATATAAAAGACTAATAAATGTAGATTGGAGGGCCAAAATATGTATATTTTGGCACTTATCAATTTTTCTTATGTTGCTTTCTTTATGTCACTACCAAAAAATAAGTGTAGTGTAGAAACATTTTGAAAAATTTAGTGTAGAAATTTATTACTGAAAATAATAGTATTCAATCAAGTTTTCAACAATCATGACCAAAAATTAGGGAGAGAGAGAGAGAGAGAAATTTCCCTTACCTGATTTGTCCACCCAAAATTATTCTCATAAATCAGTGGGATTGTTCCGAACTTTTAGGTAGATTGATTCATTTCAATACTATAGACAGAAACTTCCGGACTATTAGTCAGATTGATTCATTTAAATTTCAAAATTTGAAATTAGACAATAAAATAATGGAAAATTCCGGACTATTAGTCAGATTGATTCATTTAAATTAGACAATAATTCCGTTTTTTACTGATTCCTCTAATTTTATATTAGGGAGGAAACATTTAAGACTAAAAAAGGAATATAGAATGGAGGGCGGAGATTTATGCAAAAGGAGGGGATAAATCTGGACCGTTGGTTGTCTTTTAGATTCAAACACATCTCTGTTATATTATATAGATTCCTTATGTTGCTTTCCTTATGTCACTACCAAAAAATAAGTGTGGTGTAGAAACGTTGTGGAAAATTTAGTGTAGAAATTCATTACTGAAAATAATAGTATTCAATCAAGCTTTCAAAAATCATGACCAAGAGAGAGAGAGAGAGAGAGAGAGAGAGAGAGAGAGAGAGAAATTTCTCTTACCCGATTTGTCCACCCAAAATTATTCTCATAAATCAGTGGAATTTTGGGTAGATTGATTCATTTCAATACTGTAGATAGAAACTTCCGGACTATTAGTCGGATTGATTCAATTAAATTTCAAATTTGAAATTAGACAATAAAAGAATGGAAAATTCCGGACTATTAGTCAAATTGATTCATTTAAATTAGACAATAATTTTGTTTTTTTACTGATTCCTCTAATTCTATATTCGGGAAACATTTAAAACTAAAAAACGAATATAGAATGGAGGGCGGAGATTTATGCAAAAGGAGGGGATTAATCTAGACCGTTGGTTGTCTTTTGGATTCAAACACATCCCTGTCATATTATATAGATTCCTTATGTTGCTTTCCTTATGTTACTACCAAAAAATAAGTGTAGTGTAGAAACGTTGTGGAAAATTTAGTATAGAAATTTATTAATGAAAATAATAGTATTCAATCAAGCTTTCAAAAATCATGACAAAAAATAAGAGAGAGAGAGAGAGAGAGAGAGAGAGAGAGAGAGAGAGAGAGA
>BPLS01000134.1:778561-816822 GCA_019656275.1 Rhododendron kiyosumense
AAAAATAATCGGAAAAGGCTTGATTTGAGCAGTTCTTTATTGAACTGTTTAATAAAAAACTTTTCAGATGAAGCCTTTTTCGATCATTTTTTTTTGTTGATTTCTCGATGGTACCCTTAAAATCACGTTCTGATTACATTGAGTGGCTCGAATTATCGAAATTCGATTGGGACGCTATTTAACGGAGAATTTAACGAAATACGTTATTCATTTGGATGGAATGGAGCGTTTTGATTAATGGAAGATAACGTTGGAAGTAAAATTGATTTTTTTAAAAAGATTGGAAGTCTAAATAAAATTTAGAGTAAATATTGGGACTATTTTGAAATGGAAAATGATATTAACATTCTAAAAATTGACGAAGACACTCAAAAAACAAAGGATAGTTATTTTGAAATTACTCGGTTCCAGAACACCTTCTTACAAAATAAATACTTATTTCATTTTCAAATTCAAAAATAATGTAAATAAAAAATATTTTTTTATTTTTTTTTGCCCCGTATAAAAGATCTCGATAAGATCTACCAAATAAGATTCATATTGTTAAAAAAATTATTTACGTAAATAAATTATTTTTAAGCTTAAAATTATCTTTTTAAAAAATAAGTATTATTTTTAGTTCCGGAACAGCGTCTAGCTTTGAAATTTTCCACAGAGGAGTAGATCAACCTCTCCTTTTAGCGCCGACCCCAGAAAAAAGAAAAGAACAGCCTGAATCTCCTTTTAGCGGGCAATTCACGTTCTCCTCAACCTCAAGTGCAAACGTGACGACCAATCCGATTCCAAAAACCATTCTCTCTCTCTCTCTCTCTCTCTCCTCCTACCTAAAAGCAAGCACTCACAATTTAACAATCAAATCTCACCCTTCTTCATTTGCCGCCCGCTTCAGCCCCATCTCTCTCCCTCCCTCTCTCTACGCAACGAATCTGAGATCTGAAAGTGAACTTCAGTCTCTCAGATCTCTCTAATCTCGCTTCCGACACCAAACCTGAGACCTTTCAAGGCTGCTTCTTAGCTTTCGATCGCTTGGTTATTCATTGGTACAATTCTTTATCCTGTACGGGATCTTTATTTTCCATTTATGTCATTCTATTGATGTAGTCTTTGTCATTCAATTGTTTCTAATGTGATTGTCGTGTTTAGAATGTGGAAATTGCTTGGTTGTTTTAGTTGACGTCTTGAGCTTGCATTGGTCTTGAAGCTCGATAGTCAATGCCGTGGCGTTTGGATCTATTAGTTTTTTTTCTTCAAGAACGCGTAGTTA
Source organism: Rhododendron kiyosumense (assembly GCA_019656275.1). Classification (NCBI taxonomy): domain Eukaryota; kingdom Viridiplantae; phylum Streptophyta; class Magnoliopsida; order Ericales; family Ericaceae; genus Rhododendron; species Rhododendron kiyosumense. Next base: position 779,826 of record BPLS01000134.1, read on the forward strand.
TATTCAAACTTCAGATGTAGTGTAGATCCGTCTATCCTGTGTTGATTTCGTTTTGTTATGCTGCCCAGTTTGAAAGCTGCGATGGGGTTCCTTTATAGGGATCTGTCTCTGTTTAAATCTTTATGGATATTGTCAGATTGGACTTGTAAAAGTAAGCGTACATCCCATTTACCTTGAAAAGTAGAAGTAATCATACATCCTATGCCCGACTTTAGCAACCATTGTAGAGAAAGAGATCTTGATTCTTGTCTTGTTTGGCAGCAGCGGCAGATCCAGAAGTTTAGACCAAGGGAGGCCGACTTAAGAAAAGTGTTTTCATTCAGAAATCTACTCCTATCGTGTAGCTTTTGTAGTACATCACTATATTGTATATGACATTGTTTTCTTTTTTGGTCGACAGTTGCAATGCTCATGTGTGATTATTTTTGTATATGAAAAAAATTGGTAAAATTTTACAAAGTAGAATAAGTTTAATTTTGACTAGATCAAATCCAATTTATTTAGATTTTCAGAGATTTGTATAGTTATTATATAAATACTCATTATATTATGTAGAGTATTTGTAAAATTCTAAAATTGGGGGGTGGCCGGGGCCCCTCGGCCCCTTACACACCTCCGCGTTTGTTTGGCATTGCGCTTTTTTGACTACTTAGTGTACTTATTTCGAACTTTAGATGTCAACTTATGAACTGGATATGGGTTTTGGTTGTGCAGTGGTCTGTAGATTATGTGTAAATTTTATTTGAAAGGCTACTGCTCATCATCCCAGATGTCTGCTTATTACTTTCCTATAGAAAAAGGTAAAATCTCCATTGCATATGCAATTTGAAATGAGAATGCTGCGATTCGGGTTTTCTCTGTATGTATCTGCCACTGATTACTTCTTTATGGGGATTGCAGTTGTAAAAGTAGCATACATTCCATGCCTACCATTAGAAACCACAGAATAGTCCTAGTTTCCTAAATTCCTATATACCTGACATAATTCTTGATTATTTTGTCCCTGTACCTTGGGGATGAAAATAAAACCCACCGAACATTTCAGGGTTCGGTCGGCCCAAGCATAAGATCTGTCGGTTTCGATTTTTGGGGGAAATAAATTCTTGATTTGCGATTCGGTCTCGGTTGCCTGAAATTACTCCCAAACCCGACCTAAGCAAAGCAAATATTCTAAGATCTATACCCTTTTGCACCGAATGGGATGGCAAATTCTTTAGTGGTGTAGGTTAAACCCTTGCTGTCCATCTTAAACCCTAAATGCCAAACATGATTGGAGATTTTGCCTTAACCCCAAAAAAATTTGTTGTCCCCATTTCTGTTTTTGGAGTCCAACATACCCCAAAAACCAGACCGATCCAACCTGATCTCACCCCTACTTTACATGCTATTTCCTGCTTTGGAAATTGTCAAATCTCTCGAGTGAAGTGTCTTTGAGATGTTATAGAGTTCGCCTACCTTATGTTCGAAAATGGAGGGTTATTTAAAGTAATCAACTTGTCTAGGGTCCTAGGGATATAAGTGTATTTCTCCGTCTTGGATATGTGCACTAGCCTCCATCATATTTAGATAAAGAGTTGCAGCTTTCTAAAAAACTTCAGTTTACTTTTAAAAGTTGATAGCAGATATGATCTGGCATGCATAGTTAAAATTTATGGTGCTATATGTTCTGGAATAACAAATTCTTGCTTCACTATGTAATAAAAAGCAGCATTTTGCTTGAAGTATCCTACGATGTGAGTATATCTTACTCATTCCTCTATCTAATTTCACATGTTTATAATGTCAAACTGTGATGCTTTGTCTTTGTTAGATCTCTGCCAATCATGTGGAGGTTCAAACCATTTGGGCACAAAGAGCAAACTGGTCTTGAAGGCCGCACCATTGACATTGGCAATTTGAAAATCCATGTCCGCAATGCCATTGCTGAGGGTGGATTCTCTTGTGTTTACTTGGCCCGGGACGCAATACACGGTTCAAAGCAGTATGCCTTAAAGCACATTATATGTAATGACGAGGAATCTCTGGAAGTTGTGAAGAAAGAAATATCTGTGATGAAATCTCTTAGGGGGCACCCTAATGTTGTCATGCTTTGTGCCCATGCTATCTTTGATATGGGGCGGACAAAGGAGGCACTCCTTGTGATGGAACATTGTGAGAAGTCCCTGGTCAACATGCTGGAGAGTAGGGGAGCTGGATATTTTGAGGAGAAGCAAATCCTTGTGATATTTAGGGATGTCTGTAATGCAGTCTTTGCTATGCATTGCCAGTCCCCTCCCATCGCTCATCGGTAAAGATTACTGATACTTGATCAAAATATATGCTTTTCAGTTTGCTCTATAGATTTGTAGAAACTTCTTTTCCATTTGGTAAGCACAATTTGTCTAACTGATTATCTTCCCAAGAATCTGGGCCTGCCGGCTAAAATCCAAGCATTATCTATTTCCTGTGGAAAATGAGAAAGGAAATTTGATTCAACGAAGTATTATATGATATACTCAATTCCTCATTTGGTGATTAGTGCTTTTATGCTTACCCTTATACGGGGTTTGCAAGAGTTTTTCTTGCAATGTACTGATAAAAAATTACTTATTTGCCTTTCAAATTCTGTGCTTTAGAGACTTGAAGGTTGAGAATGTTTTGCTGGGGCCTGATGGTTTATGGAAATTATGTGATTTTGGAAGTACCTCTACTAATCACAAGAGGTTTGAAAGGCCTGAAGAAATGGGAATAGAGGAAGACAATATCCGGAAGCACACAACACCTGCCTATAGAGCCCCCGAGGTTGAAGGAAGTAATTTATGTTTGATTACTAATAGTCATAGCTGGTGTAAATGTTGACTCCTGTCTTGTTTCTTGTCTTTAGATGTGGGATTTGTTTCTGAAAGAAGTCATAAATGAGAAGGTGGATATTTGGGTAAGTTGTTATACCTTGTGAATATATGAAGGATTTTGAAACAGTTGACTCTGTTTGTGTCAGTGTTTTTTAAAAGTGAATGAGCAATGCAAAGCATTATAACCCTCATGAGGCAAGGTTACGCCTGGAGGCGTCGCGGCATAAACAATTTGAAACTTTGTTTCAATTGTAGATATGTAAAGAAGAGAGAGAGAGAGAGAGAGAGAGAGAGAGAGAGAGAGAGAGAGAGAATAATATCAATGCTGAAATTAAGTCAGAAAAGCTCTTCTAAACTTAGAAATAATCTGGATGTTGATATATGTTCATATTTTACTGTCTTTAGCTCTATCTAGCTAAACTATATCTATATGTCACCTAGAGCTAGTACACTAATTTTCACATAAAAACATACTTATATTACATGTCAATTCGCTTTCCAGTTCTAACATGCGAGGGAGGAAGTGAGGTCATGTTGTTCCAAAGAAGCGTAAGCCTCGCATAAAGTGCGCAAAAAGGCTTGAGGCATTTTTTGGATGCCTCGCGTGATGTGAGCCTCAACTTGGCCTTTGAAAACGTTGATTTGCCTCATTGGATTTAGCTTTTGGGATGTTTGATGAACATCCAAGTTATTCTGTTATTCTGCAGGCCTTAGGTTGTCTTCTCTTTCGCATATGCTACTTCAAGTCTGCATTTGATGGTGAATCAAAGCTACAAATTCTAAACGGGAACTACCGCATTCCAGATTTACCAAAATATAGCTCATCCATTATAAGCCTAATCAATGATATGCTTCAGTCTTCACCAGATGCCAGACCAGACATCACGCAGGCAAGCGCTTTGCTTGATTGGCCATTCATCTCGATGAAATTAGGTTAGTTTAGATTTTTATTACACTGGCAATAATAGGTGCCAAGAGCATCTATTTGCTTACTGATGCTGTTGTCTTCTGTTTGGTGGCAGGTTTGGTTTCGTGTTAATGATTTGTTACCAGATGATTTACAGAAATCGTTACCCGATAGACCACCAGAGATGCACCAACCAGGTACCGACGTGCATGAAGGTAAGGACGTTATCCTTGCTTACATCAGTATGTAGGCGTTGGAACTCAGTAGACTAAATACTCTTCATGAGTTATGTATTATGCTAGACCTTTTTTTTCCGCATTACTGCCAAATTTTGATTGAATAATATGCTAATGCTGGGCAGAGTAATTGGGAAGTCTGAAGGACCTGATCGGTGTTGTTTTTGATATCTGTTTTTTCTGCTCTATGTTTTTCAAGAACCCAAAAGACATGTCCGATGAACAGTAGTCTCGAGGCAATAGTACAATACCTGTTTACAAGCAAATTTTCTTCAAAACAACAAGTTCTTTATGCCACCAAAACATTTTCCCACTTGTCAAAAAAAAAAAAAAATTGTTTGAAAATAAATTTGATTGTGAGAGCATTGGATGTTTAGTTTAGAAAAACAGTTTCTAAAAGCATTCTGCAGGATTGTTTTAATAGCAATCGAACAGGCCTAGGTCTCTGAAGTTGTATTAAGGGATGGGAATATTTATTCAGAAAGTTCTTTTTCCAGTTTAAATATTCTGATAGTTATGGTTGTTCATCAGGGACTCCAAAACCTGTGACTAAAACTCAACCAACTCCTCGTAGGAGTCCACCACCCCCACCACAATCAGAACCTACAAGGAGTGCATCACCCACACCAGTTAACAATTCCAAGGACAGTGGAGGGGCTCTTGGTGCTTTCTGGTCCACTCAGCATGCTAAGGACTCACTTGTTGCGGAGGACCAAAAAGGGCCCAAATTTGATGATGATGCATCAAGACATGATCAGGATCATCCAGAGAGACAGGTTTTTGGCCATAATCCTAGCCCACCAAAAAATGTGCACGTAAAATCTGTCAGCCGAACTGAGGAAGGAGGCCCTTCCAAGGACTTTGAAATGAAATTTTTCAAGGAGGATTCAGGTCGTATCAGCGGAAAGAAAAAAACGGCAAACCCTGATAGCAAACCTGCTTTCCCAAACGAGGCGTTCAACACTTTTGTTGCTGAATTTGATACCAATAAAGTGAGCCCAGGAATCGAGAGTAAGAAATCATGCCACGAAGAAGAGTTGGCCGCTGAGGTAAAGAGGCTTAAAGAAGAGTTGAAGCAAGCTAATATGGAAAAGGCTGAAATAACCTCCAAATATGAAAAGCTTTCTGCCATTTGCCGAACTCAGAGACAGGAGATACAAGAGCTCAAGCAAGATCTTGCTGCTAGAACCCAATCACCAAATAGAGAAGCTTCAAAAGACCAAACATCTCCTTCATTTCAACCTAAAGTCACCGCAACGGTATTTATTCCTTCTGTACTAAATACTTGCCTACCTATATATGTAGCGTTTGGTTCCCTGGAATGAAGCTGAAATGGAATGGTATGCTCTTCTGATGTTTTGGTGCGCTTTAAAATTTGACAGAATTAGCAGTCGGTTTGGGTGAATGGCCATCCACTTGGAGGCCTAGGATTGATCATTCCATTCCTTCTCACAATCGTTCCGGCATTCCAAACTCGACCTGTCTATTTAATATAGCATGAATAATATGCGGTTGTTTTTCATTCTGATCTCAGCAAAGCGAGAAACTTGAAGGAGCTGTTTGGGAACTTCAACAAGGATTATTTGACAATACTAGCTCAAGTCCAGAACCTAAGAAATGGCAGGCTTTCGCTGATAATCCCAAGCCACAACCAATGTCTATGAATGATACTCCCAAATCTGTTAGGACAAGGAATGGTAACCAGAACAAACCAGCTACTCCATCACATTCAGGCAGCGACAAATGGGGTTTTGGAACAGATAACTTCACAGCAGTTCCTACCTCCTCTCCTAGTTCCAGACCTGGTAATGAGTTTAGTTCTCAGCGCTTTGGTGAGCCAAAGAACATGGAGAACAAGTCGGCTTCTCAACCTGCTGGATGGGCTGGTTTCTGATGTATGCTATCTGTGGAAATTGGAGGTATTTTGTTATGATTGTTACCGTGATTATGTTATCGTCTATTTGGTTTCGCCCACATGCTTGAAAATAAGGAATGTATAGCTTTATGGTCTTTCCTTCTGCGCAGTAAAATAGGAGATTTTAAGTTGCAGCTGAAATGGCCAGTGTAAAGCCATTTGCCATGAAATGATTATTATCTTCGTTATATTTTGCTCTGACTTTCTTTTTATTCTTGCAGTCGTGTTATTCGATCTTTATGGGCCTGTGAACATATCAAGAGCATTGTTATGCGGAGAACTAGTTGGTACGTGGATTGACTTGATGGGAAGAGTTTGATAATACTTGTAGATCATCATCTTTCTGATTACAGTAACATTTGAGCCTGCCATCATGTGCTAAAATTACCTTTGGTGGTTCTTTCTATAATAAACTCATAGTGACTTCATATTTTCTTTATATTCTACACTTCTGCATCAATATATTATTTGTCTGTTCATGTCTCTGGAACTCTTTTTTTTTTTTTTAAAACCCCTTTTCCTGTCTATAACCATGTCAAGCACTGTTTTTCAAAAATCTTCACTTTAGTCGATGCCATTATGACGAATGCCAGTAAGAAGAAATTGGGAAATACTGTACAAGTATATCTGCCTGGTAAAATAGGAATAATAATCCAAAGAGCAAAAATGATAGGAAGGTAGAAGAGCGGAAGATAAGTTCTACTTTTCTTTATTGTAATTTGGCATGTCTCTGTATTTTGCTGTTTGGTGCCCAAACCCCTTTTCATTTGTTCATGATGAGGTAAGGCCATTTTGAGGATCTAAATAAAAAGGTGCTGTTATTTCATTTTGTCCGTAAATTCCATTGAATTTGATACAATGGATTGTACGTATTTTCTATCTTTTCCCTTTCGTTTTCTGTACTCTGCAAATCTGAAGTTTTTTAAATTTATTTAGTGGAGATAAATGAAGTCAATTTTCATTCACTCTAAATGGTTTTGAACATACCAATATGTATTCTAAAACTAGAGTTAAAAAAAAAAAAAAGACAATCTCCCATGAATAAAATTTGCCAGATTAACAATGCAACGATAGAGAGAGTACATGCCGAAATTTTCTACATCAGGTTAGGTAACTTTTAGTCTTGATCATTCATAGTAACAGACTATCCGATTTACATTCTATTTAGTGGATGTGAAGCCTTGAATTGCTGAGCTTTTTGTGTAAACAAAGGCAATAGATGTTTCCGTATACTTTGATTAGGAATGAGAAGTCTTATTAACTACAGTATGTGGAACTCATTAAGGAATGGCAAAACACTTTAGACTTAGGGATGTGAGTGCCATGTAACACTTAACACGCGTTTTAGCTTTAGTGGCTCCAATGATCTTTGATTTATTCTGCTTTCTTTCAACCCAATTTTCATGGAAAAAGCTTCCATATTTTCTAGGTTGGATTCCATCATCTTTTAGTACTTTAAAACCCTTTTATTGACATATAATAATTTTCAAATAAGATTTAAAACAGGGAAATAAGGATTACAAAACCTTTTTTTGTATAAATATTATTTTGGGTCCAAACCGCTTGAATTAGAAAGTAGACTTAAACTTTTTAACACTTTAGACCACACATGAATCAAAGTTTGGAAGAGTCCGAAGCAAACCCGCGAAGTTTGGCCTTTCGTGCAGCCTGAAAATCCGTGAGAGATCAATTTCACAGATGCGAAATCAATTTTGCTGTAAATTTGGAAACTTCTTTAGGTGTTTGATTCAGTTCAACCTTATCGAGCCCGATCGTTTTACTTGGTGCACACGTTCTAAACACTTTTAGATAGAGTTTTTATGTGAAATTAACTCTATTTTCAAATTTAATTAAATTCCAATCAAGTTTTGATACTCTAAAAATTGATGCAGGCACTCCAAAACCAGTGTAATTCCAAAGCCACTTTCCTTTGCTTTTTGGAGTGTCAATATCATTTTCCTTCTCCTAATCTCTATAAATAGGGACCTCTTCCCATACAAATTGATGCTGGTTTCTCACCTCTCCTGCTCTCTACACATCACATACACAACCCTAACTTCAAATTACACTACACCATCACCTCCCTTGAGTTTATAACTCTGAGTTATACTTTACAGGATGGATCAATCATTTGGAAGTCCATCTCACATTTGGGGAGATCACATTTTGGGATGTTGTCTATTTATTTTGTAAATTGCTGAAACATTGCAGTGGTCTGTATTTTTTTTCTGTGTTGTTCGTCGCCTTGGGCCTCCTGGCAACCTTCCTCTTGTTTTCTTTTCGGGTGTTGGATGACATATTGTTCGGAATCTTTTGTGCCAACTTAGTTAGGATATTTGCTTCAAATTATGATGGCGGACAGTGGCGGACCCAGGAATTTGACATAGTGGGGGCACCAATTTTCTTTATAACGCGGTAATATACGAGTTACAGTTAAGTACATTCATATCAAAATAATTTTAGCATTCATGATAATGTAATAATTTTAAAGTATATATGTATTTTAATAAAAGCTATTTGGGCAAACTGCGCACCTCGACTATATAAGTTAAAAAAAAATTTATTACATGTTCATTATCTATTTTCCTATTATTAACTTTACAAGTATAAGTTTTGGGGACCAAAATATACAAATACAATGTGCGGGTTTATATTGAGTACTACATAAATGATTGGAGACGTTGAAGAGTGAGAGAAACATTGGTTGTGAAAGAGTTCTAGTGTATTTTGAAAAACAAAAAAAACAAAAAAACATAAGATTGGAAATGATGGGGAGTGGGAGTTCTAGTGTATTTTGAAAAAAAATACAAAAACCAAGGAGTGGGTACTCGAACCCACGTGCTTTAATTCCCAAAAAGTACCACTTACCACTACACCAAACACGAACTTTTTGCATATGTAGGACATATTATATATATATATATATACACACACATACATACACATATAAAATCTGGAATTTTTTTTAAAAACAAAAGGCATGGGGCACGTGACCACACGTGCCCTAAGGTGGGTCTGCCCCTGATGCCGGGTATCCTTGTTCCCTTTAATCTCTGTATATTAATCCTTATTTCAAAGTTTAATAAAATTTCTTTCCCATTTTAAAAAAAAACTCCGACTTATACACACTAGAGAACTTTGTGAGTAAAAACACCCTGAGAGTACCCATATTCTTCAAACCGAAAGAGCTCTGCACTCTTTAAAAGGCTACGTGAATCGAGTTTGTTTGTTCAATCAAATCGTTGAGGGGTCAAGGTGGGATGTTCACTCAGTCTCTAGACTAAACGTATTTTTTATTTATTTATTTTTGTGGATATTTCTAACCCCTCTGTTGTTGTTGTCGCATTTTCTGTTTCTGGTTTAGAGAGGAACACCGGTCGGCACATCGCAATGTCGGTGGGCGAACTGATTTTGCCCTTTTAGTTTTGCCAGCCACTAGGTCCTTTATGCAGTCGACGAATTGATTTGCATACAGAGTTGTTAATTTTATTTTCATAAATTTTCCAGTCATTGTACGATCCCCTTTTCCCATCCCCGCGTGCAACTTAATTTTTGTTATCATATCTCACATTGTTCTAATGGCTAAAAATCAATTATGCGTGGAATCAAACCAAATAATTGAAAAGCCCCATATCGAATGATTAGAGGCCAACCATTTGGTTGGGCGGAGAAGGGTGCTTAATACCTTCCCTCACCATACTGTTAGGTCCCGAAAATAGAATCTCTGTCGAGTTTCTTGGTTTCTAAAACCAAGTGGCGAATCCATATAGTTTAAGTCCGCCACTACAGGCACTTTCAATAACAAATATGTCACAAGAGGTGTCTTGAGCTTTGCCAATTGGGCATTCTGTAGACATCTCAATCCGGACCCCCGAATAATCTTTAAATTTTTCGATGATGAAATAAAGGAATAAATACATCAAAAAGCTTGAAATATGGACCCTCAAAGCCCAAAAACCCACAAAATTCTCCCTGTTTGGACCTGAACACTGCACGGCATTACCATTAAACCATACGATGTAATTTGTTTATAACACCGCACAGTATTTTGTACAACGCTGCATGGTATTTCGGAAAAAGTTTTGACAAGTGCAAAAAGTTGTCGGCCACGCCTGCAGGTGTAATAACTGAAAATTGGCTTGGCAGAGAATACCCATAATTTTATTCGGCCTAGAAGCCACCTCCACACTTTGCATTGATAATTCTTGGCTCTCTTGCCTATATACAACCCCCTTTTAGTTGGAAAGCACCTCTTGAATCCTGAGAAAGTATCTCTGAATTCTCTTGAAGCTCTTTCCACAGACCACTCTTCTTAAAAAACTCAAAATCTCCTTGAAAATCCCTCCCAAAACTCAATAATCCTACTGATCTTTGGTCAACCACAGCTCAAATCTTCCCCACTTTCCATCCCTCAATCCACATTCAAGCTTTAAAAAGGTATAAAGTAAGTTGCTTGGGCCAAGCTCGGTCTTGGCCATGAGGGGAGCTTTCTGCAGTCACTCTTGATCTCTTTGTACTAAGTGTTGGCCTAAAAATATTTTTCAAAAGCAAAAAGTAACAAAAACAGCAACTGCTTGGATACGCTACACCGTGCAGTATTTTATAAACACCACACGGTATAGTGTATTACAAGGTGCAGCGTTTTATTTCTAGAACACCTTCTTCCTTCTGTTATTCTGTTCAGTCTACTGATCATATTTACTTTATGTTATTTTGGCTAATATTACTGAAAGACTGTGCAGGTACATTTCAGAGCAGAGCTACAGGTTAAGTCATTTTTGAACTTTGTTAAAACTTCCAAACACTTAAAAAAAAGGCTTTCAACATCACTTTACACGATAAAATGAACTGGAAGGGTCTCATAAACTATTTTACAGAGATTCAGAACACATAAAAACTCTTTTGCTGACCTACGATTTGTTTCATCTTATAAATGTGAGTTGTTTTGAAATGTGTGGACAGGTACACCGCAAGGTGTTTTAATTACACCGTGCGATATACTTGATCTACCGTGCGGTGTTTCATGTGATATTAGCAGACTGTTGTAATACTGTTATTTAATTTTTGTACATTGTCCAACAATTATTCATACTGTACAGTGAGCACAATGAGCACGTTTGCAGGTTATATCCAATCCTATATACCTATCCCATACTTGTTTTTCAAAAGTTAAGTTTTTTCAAATGATGTTAAAATCCCCCATCCAAAATGTTTAGTAGAGATCGATTTTTACTGGGCGAGCAAGATGCTTTTTCCTACAAAATCTTTCCCGTTCATAACGTGGCTCTTGAACTCATAGTCTCCGCATTTTCGCTAGACCTAAAGCCTTCTTTTTCGAATCAAACTCTCGATTTTTTAGATTATCTATCTCAAAAATCCGCATGGCGACTCTCGAGAATTCCTGTCGGGGAGCCCACACATTCAGTGTATGAGACGTGTTAAAAGCCCTCTTCATGGGTGTCTACACTTCCCGGGATATAGGTGCCCTTCAAGCTAAACTGCAGAAGGATGGCTGTGCGTGCTGTTAAGATGGTCACAATCTAACTTTTGGCCCCCTTAACACATCTCAATGCAAAGGGGTACTGTCACGATCCTAACCCGTCCCTATAAATCTTATGTGGTCCAACGGAAACATTTCTTATGTGGTCCCATATAACGACAATATACACATACAAAGGGTCTAGAACCTCCAATGACTCCTCAAAGCTGTGCATAGTTCAACACTTTATGAATGTCCTTAATTATTGCAAGAACATCAACAAATAGTTAAAATACAACTTTCCTAAGAACAATAAAAGATAGAGATTCCCACATATGCTTCAAGTCTACACGAAAGAAAACCACATCGTCCAATCCTTCAATTCCTGAAAGGGGGAACATTTTCATAAGCCGAAACTCGTATGAATGACCGATGTATAAGTTGCATGCTTTCTATGGATATTATTAGATGACATTTCAAAATAGATAAACTATAGCTTTCATATTTCCAAAGGAACCTCATTGCATATGAAATATCTATTCTAATATATAAGGGGAAGCACCTTTTGGTGTGGACAATTTTTTGAGGTTGGCTCACACTTTGCACTTCCAAAAAAGCCACACATAAACAGGAAATTTTTTTTTTTTTACCTACTCTTTACACCCAATAACTGTAGGGGCAAATAAGTAATTTCTGCACCCACGTATAAACTTGGAGCAGTTACCAAGCTCTGAAAGTATTCTGGAACAGTACAATATGGCTGCAAACCCCACCATGCATGCCTGTTCGAAATCCAAGCAAGCACATATCTTTTGTTCTCACACATTTTTCTTGCCAATTGGAGTAGTTTATAGACATAAGCATAGTCCTGTCCATGTAGGCATGTATTGAAAGTACTTACAGACATTTATGCCTACTTATACGAAAATGGTGTCTTTTGGAATTTGTAGCCCTATATATAAATTCAAGAGAAGAAAAAGGACGCAACACCATAAAGGGAAGAAATATGACGCAACCCCATATGGCAATTGCAGATCTTAAATGCAGAACTTGGAAATGGTTTTTAATGTAGAACATTGGAAATTGTTTTTCGAAATAAAGCAATTATTTGCATTAAAAAGAAAAGACGAGTGCTAGGTATCCTGAAAGAGTACCTAGAAATTACTCCGAATTTGAAAATCAATGGTCCAGATTCACTTAAAGTCAATTTGGATTATCTTTCAAATTCGGGGTAATTTCTGGGTACTCTATTAGGGTACATAGAATTTTCCAAAAGAAAAATCTAATAGGCTTTTCTCTATATACTTTTTCTTTTCCTATATCAGATTCTGTTCAATCTCCACAAAACCAATTCCAGTTTTCATGTACAGTTTTTTACTTATTCTATAATTTTTTTATCAGAAAATATATAATCAATTATGGTAGTTTTTCCCACATTTAAAGAGTAGGAATTTGGGCAATTAATTGTCTCAGAGAGGAAAAAAAACTATTGTTTAGTTTCAGTCTTTATTGCTATCCCTTTATCCATAATAGAGGCTGGGCACACACGATGCATGTGCAAGTCAAATTTTGCTCTTTGGTTATTATTTGTTTGATCGAATTTTGACAATATATGCAAAATTTGACTTGCACACGCATCGCGTGTGCCGGGGCCTTTATAAGATCTATAATGCACATCCCACATATTTATATCATTTAGAACACCAAGCATCCTTGATGTGGATAAGCTTAGACGTCTTTTTTTTATTAGAAATGACAACGGGGCGGGGCGGGTTTTGGCATACCCTACGTACCCTAACTAGGAATTTATCACATGGGCCTGATCCTAACCATATTTTTTGGGATACCCCTGTTCTCGCCTTCATTCATTGCCCGACTTCAAACTGAATGTCTATGAGTACATTCATTGAAAATCATACCAAGAAACCTAGGTTGTTTTATGAATCACTTTGGCCATAGTGTCTTTGCATATGTAATGTGACATGCAATTAAGAAAGAGCAATGTTCTTGTGACCAAATTCGAATGTTGTATTCTTGCCAAATTCGTTAGCATTGTTTCATTGTTCGGATAAAATTGAAGAGAATTGACCTGCAGTTAATGTCGAAGAAATTTAAGTCGCAAATCTTTCTCGACTAAGCACAACATAAGTGAAAATCAATGATGAAACTGCGGGTAGAACAAACTGTTTTATTTTTGGATTTTGCAAAGTACAACATATGAATGATCTTGACTTGTGTTAATTGGGGAAATTATTCTTACTGAATGCACTACTGTGAGATCTTCAATGTCCTTCCTTAAAAATAAAGTAATCAGTGTATTTTTTTTTCCCTGTAGTGCTAGCTATAACGTTGTCGTACTCTATTTGGTTGCTGAAATGATGACTGAGAGAACATAGAAGTTAAATTTATCATCGTAGCAGCTTCGTGGATCCGGGGTGCTGTAGTGCACCGCTGCACTACACGTGTAGTGCGGTCAATTCAGCCATCTATCTTGGCAATGGACAGTTGGGACTTTCATCCGAATAATGGACGGTTCGGATTTGTAGGAGCTCGGATTAAATCTGAACCCTTCAGATTGAGATGGATGGTCGGATCAACCGCACTACAGCAACTCCCAATCCGTCCTTATGCCCGGTTGCCCTGATAGACTTATCATTTCTCACCAATCTAGTCTCTCTTGACCTCTCTTATAATTTGAGATAAGAATGGAGAAAGTGTAGAAACTTTATATTTATCTCAAAATCAATTGGCAATGAGTGAAAAGGTCCCAGATGTTATTAAGTGATCACCCATTCCACTCCTAAGCAATGTAGGATTCATTTCCTTAACACCCCCCCTCACGTGCAGCCGCATTTGAGGTCTGTTATGTGTGGCAACTTTTGAGTCCAATCATCGTATAGCCTTTTTTGCTGGTCTGTCATCGTGGGGTATGGATTGTTAAAATGTGGAGTGGAACATGCCCTGTTCTGATACCATGTAGAAACTTTATATTCATCTCAGAAATATTGCAATAGTTAACCTCAAAATGCTCATAATCACACCACTAAAGCAATATTCATAACCACGCTACCAAGGCAATATTCATAATTACGCCACTACGGCAACGCCACTAAGGCAATATTCATAATCACGTCACTAAGGCAACGCCACTAAGGCAATATTCATAATCACGCCACTAAGGCTATGTACCACGCCATAAAGGCCAACATTTATATCATCGCATGAACCCAAAAGCATATCAAACCCCCAAATCATCCTAGAATCATACCATAGTTCCTTGACAGTTCATATCACATTACACAATACAACAAAACTGTTGAAACATGAAAATTAAAAGCGCAGAAATTTTCACATGCACTCTCTTTTCTTCTTTGTGATGCTAGGCAGAAACATGTTCACCACGTGCACATGCTCATCGAACCGATATTGTTTGCCACCCTTCAATACCCAATCGATTTCCATCCCAGTTACTTTCCTTTATAATTTGTCAACAAGAGCTCGACTCTTTCTTGGACCTGTTTTCATAGATGGAAATCTTGCTACTAACAGAACGAGATTGGGCTAAATAATACAGTCATCAGTATTAATCTAGAACGATTCAAAAGAGGAAAAAATTAGCACAATTCCATTTAACAAATACCCATTACTCCTGGTACTTCCTCATACTTCAATACACAAAATTATAAAACTTAACAATACCCATGGTTATAAAACTTACCAAATATCCGCTGCTCGTGGATCATGATCACACTGATTCCTTTACTTTTCTTTTCTTTTTCTTTTTCCAAAATAATCACCACATGAAAAAAATATATATAAATAACACCAAGAGCAATTATCTCATGGGTTTAATACAAAATCACTTATCCATTCCTATCACCCTCCCAACCAGGAAGCAGCAACCAAACTGATTTAACCACAATACCACCCTCAAATATGACACGCCACACTTGCATGCAAATTTCATTATTTTTAATATACGGGATATTACAGTCAACTGCACTAACCAAGGAACACAAGTAGAGATTTCGTTTATGAACAAACTCAGTATTCAAGCAGCATCCGATTTTTTTTCGTCCATCAATTTTAGCACTTGATAAATCATTTAGTCATTGTTTTTCTTTTCTTTTTTTTATAAAAAATACCAGTAAATCCACCACACAACCACATGTCCAAATACCGAATGATCGCACTTACCATACAAGTCATCATTAATCGAACCAGCTTACCCCATGTAAGACCTATTTCCTAGGCTCTGATACCAATTGTAATGACCCGAATCGTCAAGCACCACAAACCAAAACATAATTAAATTGATTGTTACACACCTCCGGCCAACTCAATAAACAACAAATAACTAACGGAACGTCAACACCCACTTTCTTAAGAAACTACATAATCTCTCGGTACACCTTTCGCATACCTTTCTCTCTCTGTAACATTCCCCCCCTCCCACTCTCTCCTCTCCTTCCCTTCACAGGAGCGTTTCTCCCCCCTCCCCCCGTATCTTTATTAATCTTGTGTATTAATAACACAAATTCTCTCCTCACATGCACACATGCACGTGTAGTATTTTAGGTGGTAAACTTCTCCCTTCGTGCACGTGTACTAGTCTACCAGCTAAGCCTTATAAGGAGAATATCTAATAGTCCCTAAACCAAGTTAACAAAAGACATATGTAACTTCTAAAATCCACGGCAAGTTTTGTTTGATAATCCCAGTCACGTGAAATTCACTTGCACACACACCCCTCTTTGTTTTCATCCCAAAAACGAGTCCTATTATTCAGCTTAATTTCACGTTCACACATACACATCCAATGGTGCACATGCGCAGCCTCATGAATTCGGATTTATAAATGAAAAGATTATTTTAATACATGAGTCAACCACGACGACGACCCGACCCAGTAGAAAAATGAAGTACGAGTCTCACACTGTTTCTATTACTTTCTCTCTAACTTTGAATTTCGTATTGCATGTTCCTTGTTTTCCATTAAATCTTATGTCTGTTAGTAAACTTACCAAATCTTTAAATTGCTCTGTCACATTCCTTCTCGATGGTTGTGTGTTTCAGGATCTCAAGACGGGGCAGAAAATTGGTAGCAGTACTGAACATGGTGGCCTGTATTACATTACCGATGATGTTTCTGTTGCCCTACAGTCTTCGGTGTCACCCTATCAACATCATTGTCGTCTTGGTCATCCATCCCTTCAGAACCTTAAACGGCTAGTACATTCATGTAGCGGTGTTGATGTTTGCCCTGTGAAATCTGTGAGTTTAGTAAACATCATAGAGTGTCTTTTTATCCTAGGGTTGAGAGTCGTGTGTCCCGTCCTTTTCAATTAGTTCATTCTAACATTTGGGCCCCAATGCGTACCCCTAATGTTTTTGGCTTCCAATATTATGTTATCTTTGTTGATGATTACTCTCGTGTCACGTATATTTATCTCATGAAAGAGAGGTCAGAGTTTTCTTCTATTTTTAAGTCATTTTATACGGAGATCAAAACTCAGTTTAATACTTGCATTCGTATATTTCGTTCTGACAATGCAGGTGAATATTTTCATAATTCTCTTTCTAAGTTTTTTGATGATCATGGTATAATTCACTAATCTTATTGTGCTCGGACTCCACAACAAAATGGAGTTATTGAACGCAAGATTAGGCATTTATCAAAGGTTATGCGTGCTCTGTTATTCCAAATGCAAGTTCCTAAGTCTTACTGGAGTTATGCTGTTCTTACAACATGTTATTTGATCAATCGTATGTCATCTAGGGTCCTAGGTGGTTAGATACCCCATACGGTTTTATTTCCTGGTCGGCCTCTCCACTCATTACCCCTATGAGTGTTCGGGTGCACTTGTTATGTTTATACTCTTGATCCTGACCTGGACAAATTTGATCCACGGTCAATTCGGTGTATTTTCTTGGGATACTGGCGCACTTAGAAAGGGTATAAGTGTTACTCACCGTCTCTATGTCGTCATTTTGTTTATGCTGATGTCACGTTTAATGAGTCATTACCCTTTTACTCGGGTCACCGTACTCCAGTTGACCTTCCTGAGACTGAGTCTATGTTTCCTATTTGTGTACCATTTGTGCCACCCTTGCAGGTGTATGTTCCTTGGCAGAAAGTATTAACAGCCCCACCAGTGCCTTCCACCGTGCCTCCTCCGTCTCAAGATCTAGTTCCACAACCACTGACACCGCCACCACCGCCACCACCGCCACCACCTTTACCTTTATCATCACATGGTCTTCCTATAGCTCTTCGCAAAGGTATTTGGTCTTGCATTTCTCACCCTATTGATCGTTTTGTTTCTTATGCTCACTCGTCTCCGTCCCTTCGTGCTTTTACTACTTCTGTTTTGTCTATTTTTGTTCCTAACACTATTCAGGAGGCCTTATCTATTTTTAAGTGGCGGACAGCTATGGAGGCTGAGGTGTCTACTCTACATGACAATGACACTTGGGAGTTAGTTCCTCTTCCACTAGGAAAGTCTACTGTTGGTTGTAGGTGGGTCTTTATGGTCAAATATCATCCTGATGGGTCTGTTGAGCGTTATAAAGCTCATCTTGTTGCTAAAGGATATACTCAAACTTATGGTGTTGATTATGCTGAGACTTTTTCTTCAGTTGTCAAGCTTGGTTCTGTCCGTCTTCTTATCTCCCTTGCAGCCAATCTTGGTTGGCCTTTATTCTAGTTGGATGTTAAAAATGCATTTCTTCATGGGGATCTCTAGGAGGAAGTTTATATGGAGCAACCACCTGGGTTTGTTGCTTAGGGGGAGTATAATCAGGTATGTCGTCTTCGCAAAGTACTGTATGGTCTTAAGCAGTTTCCTCAGGCCTGGTTTGGCAAGTTCAGTGATGTAATTTTGAAATTTGGGATGAGTCGCTGTCAGTCTGATCATTCGATTTTCTCTCTCTCATCTGACCGAGGGAAAGTATTATTGATTATTTATGTGGATGATATTATTATTACGGGCGATGATCAAAAAGGTATTGATGAGTTGAAGGTATTTCTGCAGAGTCAGTTTCATACCAAAGATCTGGGAAGGTTGAGGTTGCACGATCTAAAGATGGTCAGGGGGAGCTGTTTTCTAGCCCTGACCAATATTGTCGCTTGGTTGGTAAATTGAACTATCTTACTATTACACTTCCAAATATCTCGTTCGCAGTTAGTATTGTGAGTCGGTTTATGTCTGCTCCTCGTTTTCCACATTGGGAGGCTGTTCTTGGAATTGTAAAGTATCTCAAGGCTCATCCAGGACGTGGTTTGTTTTATCAAGTTAATAGTCACTTATGTATTGAGGTTTTTACTGACTCTGATTGGGTATGAGGACCTTCTGACAGGAGATCCACTACAGGATATTGTGTTTTTCTCGGTGGAAACCTTGTCAACTGGAAGAGTAAGAAACAAATAGTGGTTGCACGGTCTAGTGCAGAGGCATAGTATAGAGCTATGGCCCACACGACAAGTGAGATTGTATGGATGTGATCTTTTCTTGAGGAGATAGGATTTAGCATGCAGTTGCCAATGAATATGTATTGTGATAATCAGGCAACAATTCACATTGCATCCAATCTAGTATTTCATGAGAGGACTAAGCATATTAAAGTTGATTGTCATCTGGTGTGTGAGAAGTTAGTTAGTGGTGTGATAGGTACTCCCTTTGTGTCTACAAGTGCTCAGTTAGCTAATATGTTTACTAAGTCATTGTTCAAGCCCTGGTTAGAGTTGTTATGTAGCAAGCTGAGACTTTGTGATATCTATTCTCCAGCTTGAGGGTGAGTGTTGGAATATTTAAGTAGTTGTTATTATTAGAATATAGTATTAGTAGTAGTCCCACATTGCTTAGTTTACTTATTCAATATGTGAGTCATCTATATAAATAAGATTGTTATGTGTTAGGGTTATTTAACACCCTATATATTTTTTCTCATCTCTGACAACATAAAACACTAATTCATCATCATCAACATGATGTCCCACTGCCTCTAATCTTTGTGCATGTCCTCTAATCTGATAAATATAACCATCCATTGAACCAGTCTTTCTCACATTGTACAATCTATTTTTCAACTCATGAATACGTGACTTAGAGAGATAATTAAATCTCTGTGCTAGAGAAAATCAGACTTGAGACACAAATTCAAAGGTTTACGAAATTGCAATAAAACCTCAAGTTTAATAAATTTATTAAAGAACTTAGTTGTTCGTTAAAATTATAAGTAACTTAAAAGACATCGGCCTAATCCAAATATCTTATGTGTTTAATTATTTGCCCTTATTAATTGTTATATTGTTATGGATTGAGCTATTATTGATTGTATCTTGTTGTATGTGTTGAAATGAACTTAGGTTCACGTCATGGGGTGGTTTATGAATAGTGATTCATGTAGACAATGTTAGCTAAATAGGAAAAAAAGAGATAAAAATGCTTGAGGTGTAAAGTTGAGGATGTGATTTAAGCCAAGGTTATGGCAAGGGTAACCAATGGGGCCCTGTGTTGAAATAGGTTACCTGTGGGCAATGTTCTAAAAAGCGCTCGCCGCTAGGCGGGCGGCCGATGACCTTTGAGCTTCAAGACCTATTAATCGGCCATTAATCGCCTTTTAGCAATTAGTCGGGGTTTTTTTTTTTTAAATATTCTACAACCTACCTATCATTAATAATCACAGTTTTTCTAGTTTATGTGATATATCTTCTCTCCCAAAAAATTTCTTAGTTCTCTTTGGCTATCGGATACTCAATGTTTACACTTCTGAATGTTAACAGTTCTCTACATTTCAATATAGAGACATAGAAACTAGGTACTACCAAATAACTAGTCAATCCATAATGAGAAGTTCAATGTTTATAGTTCAAACCAAATGAAACCAAGTACGGAAAATTACTAGTCAATTACATAGGTCAATGTTCAAACCAAATGAAACCAAGTACAAAAAATTACTAGTCAAGTACAAAGTTCAACGTTCAAACCAAATGAAACCAAGTACAGAATTATTAGTTGATTACTCATCCTCTTCTTCTTCATATCCATCCATAACTTCGTCTCCATCAAGCTCACACTCAAAATCCTCATCTACCTCCTCTTCGGTATCATCCTCTGACACAAAATCTTCCTCATGTAGCTCTCATACTCCAATATTTCTAGTAGTCCTTCTAGGTTGAAGGACTTCATCCACTCCCATAGATTCCCCAATTACCTCCCATGTAAGTCCCGAAACCGGGTCAACTTCTTCGTCACCACCTTCAACCAGCCATCCTTTTGCATTTGTTGCTTCTTTAGTACGTAATACATCCTTCCCCTTTCTTTTATTGTTGATGAGTTTGGCATTGAATTGGACATACACTAGATTGTTCAACCTTGTCGCATCTAGTCTATTTCTTTTCTTTGTATGTATCTATACAAAAAAGAAAAATCCTAAGTTAATATAATTTCTTATGCATATATATACAAAGAAAGAGAGAGAGTGTATGTACTTACTCCCTCAAAAGTGCTCCAATTTCTCTCACACCCCGATGAACTTGAAGTCAAAGAGAGAATTCGAGTGGCCATTCTTTTCAAATTGGGTATATGAATGCCATAGTTAGACCACCATCCAACTAATCATGAAAGAAAGCACAAAAAAAATAGTACTAAGTAACTGAGTAACTTAGAAAAAAAAAAACTAAGGAAAGTAACTACTTATTTACCCGGATAAGAGTCATTGTTCGTCGCACATCCCATTGTGGCTAATGGTCTTCCAAATCCACCTTCTTTGTTCTTGTACTTCAATAATTCTCTATTGATGACTTCATCTTAAACATTGACATCATCGGAAAAGAAAACTTCAAGACAAGTAAGAACCTCATCCATAATGGTAAGTTCATCTTGAATGGTAGAATTGTTGAAGAAGTAAAAAGGATTCAAAAAGTAAGCCGTCAAATGCAATGCACTATTAGCCGACCCCTTAGCTTTCCCATCAATGACATCTAGTTTGGCCGGTAGTTAGTCTCAACTTGCTTGTATGCTGCTTTGATCTCTTCTTTTGCTTTTATGCGCTCTCCATACACAAAGCCTATTGAGGGCTTTCGATCCCCATCAACAAGTCAAAGAACCATCACCAACGGACCAAACACTTTCAAGCATAAGGTTACGCAATTCCAAAATGTCTGACTCATCACGGTAGCATAAGCCGCTTTTCCCTTTGGGCTCTTAGCCCATTTACTCTCTCCCGGCCTCACTATGTCTCTCTTCTTCGAATATTTTCTCACCATCGCCAATGTATTATGATGAGCATAAACAAATATAGTGAACATTTTGGCCTTATCAATAGTTGCTTTAAACTTGGATTGCTTACCAATTCCTTCAAGCATGAGGTTAATTGTGTGGGTGCCACATGAGGTCCAAAATATGTTAGGCCTCTTGATCTTTAGCAAATCCGCCGTGGCCATATTGTTGGATGCATTGTCCGTCACTACTTGAACTACATTTTGTGCCCTAATATCTTCAATGAAATTGTCAACATAGTCAAAGATATACACCGCCATGTGTGAGGCCTCCGAATCTTCTGTCGCAGAAAGAAAACAAGTCCCTTGCTTACAATTAACGCACAAGTTCATAATGCTTCTTCTCTATCGGTTGGTCCAAGCATAGGTTATGATAGAGCAACCCGTCAAAGTCTACTCTTCTTCTTGCTTTTTGAGGAATGTTTTGGTTCTCTCCTCCTCCTCCTTCAACAATGGTTCCCTTAGTTGGTATTGGCTTGGGGGTTGGTATCCCAGGCCAAAATAGACCAACCGCTTCAATAAAACGTTTGGAGCTATCATTGTCTATGGCATGAAATGGAATGCCGGCTTCATACACCCATCGAGCCAAGTATTGACTCACTTTATGACTCTTCTCCTTCCAAATTGCATCATTTATGTTTGATTGTCTCGTCTTCTTAAATTCACTCGTGTTAGAAGAATCGGGATTGATATTTTTATATCTATCCATGGGACCAAAAACATAAGGCCTCTTCTTTGATCCTACTGCTACATTTTCAATTTCATCACCTTCTTCGGATTCATCACCTTCATGTACTATTTCATTTCCTCCCTAATATCCATGGCTGCTTTCTTCTTGTTTTTCTTCTTAGCTGCATTATCATCAATTGCCTTCTTACACTTTAATATATCTTCCTTGCTTGCCTTAATGCATGAGACAACATCTCCCCTAATTTGAGCTGTGTCTTTTCATCCTACTAACCCCTCTTGTATACTGAAGCCCACACAAAATGGATTGTAGGTGGTCCTTATTGCTAGGATCCACAATAACTCCATAATCCCAGAAACCCGTATAGATGAATTAATCACCAACAGAGATCTTGTTGTGTCTTCAATGACAATTGAAATTAAAAAAAATTGAGACGTATTGGGGATCAGATGGAGAGAAATTCAATCCCCTACTTTATGTGGCGGTGGCACTTGATCCCTGGTTTAAGTTAAGGTTGGTGAAATTTTGCTATATAAAATCCAAAGGGAAGACGGTGGGTGAGAAAATGGAGAAATAAGTGAATGATGTTTTGAACCGTTTGTATGATTCTTATGCAAAAGAGGGTGAAGTTAGAAAAAATGTGCCTAGTGCAAGTGCAATGCCAAGAGTAGTGGAAGAGGATAAGGATTGTGGTCGTTGCTTGAATTTAGCTAGCGAATTTGATACTTACTAGGAGCAGGAGTACTCTAGTGTTTGTTCCTCGGAGGTAGACTAATACTTGGTGGATTTGTGTGAACATAGGGACAATCTAGATTTTGATATCTTGGTATGGTGGAAGAACAATTCTAACAAGTATCCAATCTTGTCCAAAATAGCGCGTGATGTATTAGCTATGCTTATGTCTACCATTGCTTTCGAGTTGGCCTTTAGTATGGGTGGTAGCGTACTTGATCCATTTCAAAGTTCACTCTCACCGTCAATGGTTGAGACTCTTGTATGCACTCAAAATTGGCTTCTAAGCACGGTTTTAATCTCTCTTCCACAAGCTATGGATAAAGTTGAAGATCTTGAACGAGGTAATTTAATTTAATTGATCTAGTCTTACTATTTATTTTCTTAGTATTTAATTGAATCAAGTGTTTTTTTTTCTAGAACTCTTACAAACTGATGATGCAAGTTCCTAGTGATTGATGGGGCTTTGGACCTTGGTAATGTAGAGACCCGTATTTTTGGAAATTGTTTAAAGGTTGTATTAATATTAGAATATTGAATAAATATAAAATTTGTTGGATTTATGTGATATGGGGCATAAATGATAAGGATTGAAAGTGGAGGGAGTACAAGTGTGATTAGTGTGTGTCCTAGTATATATGTGTGTGTGGGGAGTCCAGGGGATTAAAAACCCCAATCCCACTCTCTCTCTAACTCCCGATTTCTCTCCCTCTCTCGGCTCTCTTTCTCTCTCTTACTCTTCCACCCAAATTCCACCAAAACAACTTAAAGTCTATTCAAACCGACATTCAATTCTCCTTCTACATGCATTTTGGAGCATGGGTTATGCCGGATCGAGCTCAAATGAGGTGTATTGCGCTCAGTGCCGACTTTGGAAGCTAGGGCTCGATCTCCCTTTGGGTTTGGTCTCCAACTTCGAGGCAGGGATTTCTCACTTTTATGATGTGTGTATCTGTTGATTTGGTGTTTGAATCGTGCCTTAGATCGTTTCTTTTGTTGTTAGAAATGTTCTGGTGGAGTCTGAAAATCGTGCACTGAAAACCCAGGTCCTACCGGTAGGACTCCTACAGGTAGAAAAGCTATCCAGTAATGTCATTTTCGTGAAATTGTGGTCTCCTACTGGTAGGAGAATGTGTCCTACCAGTAGAGAATGCAAAATTCAACATTTTAGCAAAATTTCGAACGGGCATAACTTTTTCATCCGAACTCCGTTTTGGGCAAATTTTATATCGAAATTCAGGTACCGGAAATGTACTTTTCAATGGTGGTGGTCTCATATCCTAATTCTTAACTGATAAGATTTGGTAGCCAAAATAAGATAAATATGTTTGTATATGTTGGGAAATCCTTTTTCCTTAGAATCGTTTGAGTGAGACATGGGTGTTCTTAGGTTCCCCTGAGTACTAGTTGAATGGTTTGACAAGGCTAGTGGTATACTTAATGCTTGGTAGTGGTCGTTGGGCTCCATATGAGTCGTTTGACACCGAAACGATGGTTTAGAGAATACAAGGGATGTAGGTGGGCGAATGTTGTATGTGTTGACAAGCGATGTGAAAAACGAATACATAGAATACTCCCTTGAGTTAAACAATGCTAGGTGTGGATACATGAAACATTTCCTTGTGTTTGATATGTGGTACACCTCTTGCGTAACTTATACGATTTTACGAGTTGCAAGATGGAAATCTATGAATCGTTGTGAAAGATTATCTTTTGATATGTGAGTGCTTGTATGGTGATGAGAAACCAATAATGTAATGAAAGCGAGTTGATTGAGATGAAATTATCTATACTACTTCTATGTGAATAAGTCTTCGTTGTGAATTCATTATATGTGACTGAGATGAATGGCTAAATTGTAAAGTGTATCAGAGGAATTGTGGCATGGTGACCTATGATGTGTGACTTGAATTAGCTCCATCAGTGAGGGAGGTACTAGTGGAGAGTATCGGGATTCCTTAATTGGCCCGGCAAGAGCTTTTGCTCATGATGCAAAATGATGAGGAAATTGTGACACGATGTGAATGAAAAGGGGCTATCATTGTGAAAGTGTAAGAGGTATGAAAGATATTGGCGTTGCGATTCTTTGATTACGATAGTTTCATAAGTCAAGATACCGGATTGGCGATTCGAAATAATATGAGGGACAGTGGCATTCATGAGAAAATCGTATAAATAGTAAGTCCTTGTGGTGAATTAGAGTTTTGGTGGGTAGTCACGGTACTTCTTTTATGTCGTCGACGTTGGGACAATTACTAGTCGTGTTTTGTTTCACCTTTGAGATACCGTACCTTGCTTCTGTTATTCATTCTACTTGTCATCCCATTCGTATATAATAGTTGTGTAGATTTCTCTACTGGGCACATGTTTGCTCAACCTACCATTTCAGGTTCATTGCAAGTCATGGTCATGGAGTACTTGGAGTGCATGCTGACATTATCGATTAAAGTGATTTTGGAGAGTACTTTATTATTCTTGTATAACAGACCAGTTTGTGGAATTGGAAACTGTATTGTATTTTGGGGTATTGTACGTACGATTATGAGGACTTTGTATTTCAAATGGTATTGTTAATTTATGTTGAAAATTAAGGGCGTGACAGATAAAACATAACACTAGATGTTATTTTTTGATCTTTGAAGTTCTTAATTCTCTTCTAATTTTTCTTTCTATGTAACAACTTTGAACGAACATGGGATTGGGAGCAGTACCACCATGGAGGATAACTACTTTATTTTATTATTGACTTGTGTGTTTGGCAAATTTAAAATATTATAGGCTTGTAGTTTTAATCATTTTGGATTTGTAATTTTGGTGCTAGTCTAAACTTGTAATATGGTGGTAGAAATGTTATGTGGTTGTGTATGGCTGCTAAAAAAATAGGGAAGAGAGCTGGCTGTTCTCTGAAAGTTTTTTTCTCTCTACGTGGTGGTGGAATTGTTATGTGGTTGTGCTTCATTCAGTCCTTGCTCTTGGTATTTTTTTTCCTGATCATGCTATCAAAGTGCTTAATCTTGCTTGGTTATAATTTGGAAATGTGGTTTTTTTTTTCCTGTCTGCAAGTTTGCAACTGTGCTTGGAATTTAGATTGGGAAATGTGGAAATGTTGAAAACAGGGCTTTGGATTGAGCTATGGGACATGACCCAAAATTATTATGAATCCTTGTACCATTTGGCCTACTGGAAATGTTGAAAAACTAGCCCAAAATAATTAAAGAAGTAAAAAAATAATGGCCCAGAAAAATATAATCGGCCCAATCCAATCATCCGACCGAACCCGACCAACTCAACCCGACAATGTTTCGGTCAGAGCCCGACCAATTGTCCGGTCGTGTGCAGGTGGACATTTTTGTAATTTGACCAAAGTCGGGTCAGGTCTGATCCGACCCGACTCCGACCAAACCCGCCCAATGGACAGCCCTACGCTTCATGATTCGGTAACAAATCATTTCAATTCTTGATATGATTTTCGATTTGACAATCTTCCATGGCTTCTCAAGTACTTCCACCTTGATTAACAAATAAGATCAAGCCTAATACTCGAGTAATAAGTCAAAACACAACACAACACAAAACCAAGTTTTAAGTATAATTAGGGCAAATTAAGGGTATTAGAGATATTCACATTTCGTAGACCCCGTGTTGAATGGTCTCTTATTCGTCTTCGGTTGTTTGTTCTCTGCATTTGACTTCTTGACAAATTTTATGTACTTTCCATTCTGTTCGCTTGGAAATCTCGTCCTTGGACTCCGATTCTTTGTCATTGTTTCTGAAGCCATTTTTTTTTCTGAGCGATATACATTAGCGAGGGTTAGTGGGGGTATTAGGATTAGCACGAGGGGTCTAGAGGCTATCCATAGCTCTGGCCCCCAAACGGCCTGCCCCTGTGGGGCTCGAACCCAAAACCTTCCACAAAAGGAAGGTACTAACTTACCAACTGCACTAAGCAGTGGTTGTTTCCAAAGCCTTTATCACATACTCACAATGACAAAACTTTGTTTTCTCTTGGTCGATATCATCCACTCGTTCAACCGCTCTTTGGTGGGAAAGACCTACACACACATGATTGAAGAAAAAATCTTCATAAATAATTCGTGAAGTAAGGTTTTTCTCAAAATAAGAACTTTTCCAAAATACTCACCATGTCTGTTGTGAAATGCTTCATATAATTATGTAGGGCCGATGGCTCTGTGCGACTACCATGCGTGGAAGCGTTGTTGCCCTATAAGAATCAAAGAGTTCAACAAAACCCAAAATATAATTGGTTTTTTTTGTTCTTTGCATCTTGTTTGGATTTTAACTCTAGAAATTATCAATAATTTTTGGTTTTAAAAATTAAAAATTATGACATTTTTGGGTATAAACTCCCGTATTCTGTGAAATTTTTTGGATTTTAATTCCCGAAAATGTGAAATTTTATGTGTTTCGGGATTGTATCCAAATATGGAAGGGCAACAAACATAAAATCAAATTTGTACCTCTAGTCGCTCTTTTGGTATGAAAATTTTCGTGTCCTAGACACCAACTTCACCCTCAATTATCATGATGTTTGAAATCACCTTTGCTTCCTCCATATGTGGAGATTTAATAGGTGTATAATCTTCACTTCCAACATTTTGTTCAATGGTCAGAGAAGAACCTTCCATTGCTTGTTTTCCATTAGAGAGATGATGAAGATTGAGGAGGAGAGTGGTTTGTACTGTAGGAAGATTTGTAGTAGGGTTTTAGTACGGTAGGATTTTAATAGGAGAAAAGTGGAAAGATGAAGTGTGTTTGTGTAGGATGGAGGAGGAAGAAGATTGGGTTGTATGACTTGTGAACTTGTGATGTGTTGTATTTAGAAGTAATGATATTATGGTTTGAGGTATGTCGATTGTATTTGGAAATTGGAAGTTAACATGATTATTACATATAAAGGCATTTTTGTCTAAAACATCCAAAAAATTTAGTGTCTTAATATGAGGAAAATTGTTAATTTGCCAACGAAAATACAAAAATCTTGCTCGATTTGAGACGAAAGAAGGACAATAACAAAATAAAGAATTATTTTCCTTTACACTTTCCTCTATACTTTGGCTCGTTCTTGCAAACTTACAAGTCTAAAACTAATTTCGATATGTTTTAATTTTTGTAACTTTTTATTTAGCTTTTTGTCGTAATATTTGCAGTTAATCATTCGTCTCGTCAAGACAAATCAGAAAAGTATAAAAATATAGACAGATATTGTACTTTAAACAAATAAGATAGTTATTTGATTTTTTTTTTGTTAGTGACTTTTTTTTTGCTTGTGGTTATAATTTTGTACTTTTTTATACTGCTTTTGTCAAAACAAATGATTAATCCAAAAAATATCACATAAATTTAACAAAAATTCAAAAAAGATAATAAAACACACAAAACAAACAAATAAGTTGAGTTTATAAGAACTCACTTGCCCTTCACCTTTCCTTTTTTTTCATTATTTCATTTCATCCGTTTCTCCTAGTTCAAATATGCCCTAAAGAAAACAAAAAGAGGCGGAACTCAAAGAAAATTATCAACCAAAAAAACCAAAGCACCCTATAATGAAATTTCAAGTCCGCGGTTCTCAACTGAGACGCCCCGCTGTCCCTGAACCGAAACTCGAACCCATAGCTCCCGCAATCACCGTCGATTCGCCTCTCCAAAACCCTCAATTTCATCGATTTTCAAGCCGACGGCGTACTAGTTTATCACTGCCACGACGAGTATATCACTGTAATCGATTTCGGTACCAAGGGTTGAACGCCTCTGATCGACTTCTCAGTAGCCGAGCTCCCCGCGAGATAAACGAACTTCGTTTCCGGCGATTGGTGAAGTTGCGGTGGGTTTTGCGAAGCTGGCTATGGACTACGCACCCTATGACAGTAGTGGTGAGTCCACTCAATCAGAAAAAAAATTCAACCTTTGCCGCTTATTTTTGGTAAATTTAGGGTTTTGTTTTGTTAGCAAGTTGTTTCTCCAAGTAGGGTTTGGGAATGAATGAACCCTTCTCGGCATTATCGATTTTGTGACATTCTTTTACTGGGGGTGCTGATTGAATCAATTAGGGTTCAGAGCTTCAGTTTTCTTCCCCAGTTGTAGCGTAACGATCCGACGTCAGTAATGTGGGTTAAGTTTTGAAACTAAGCCACTGGGTTGTGGTAGTTGTGTCTCTAGTTAGCCTTGAGGTTGTGCACTACAAAACCCATGACATTAGTGGTAATTCTGTGTATCAGAAAACTTTCAGCGTTTGTGGGCGATTTGGTTTTCTTGAATAGGGTTTGGCATGGGCTTGTTTTACTCCGGCTTTACTCGTGGTTGCACTCCCATGGCGCTGATTGAATCAATTAGGGTTTGGCGCTGTAGTTGGTAACTTGGTGGGTGTGTCTTTGGCTAGCCAATGTGCTGTGCTTTGATGATAGTAGAATTATTCGTGAAACTTGTAGTTTGAAGCTGTGAGAGCTCTTTATACGGAAGGCTACTTTCTAGCATTGTTTTGCCTGCAAATTTATGGGTTTCTAGAGAGTGCATACTTTGTGATCAAGGAGGAGAAAATTGGTTTAAATAGGTGTGAAATTGGTTTTACTGGGAATAAAATAACTTGTTGAACATAGAAATTTGTATTATTCTGACTGCTAGTCTAATATTGATGTTATAAGTGTGTGAGTTAAGTGAAAACATAAAAACCAACTTTTGAATCTGGGGAGAAATCTGTAAATATTGTACTTGCGTGCATTTTTGTTCCCAAATTACGCAAGCAAAGAGAAAATTCAACTTAAATGAGTTTAAAAAGGCTTGGCTGAGTAGCTGTAGCTTCAAAGAAGTATCACTACTAGAAATGAGTAGCACAAAAGTGGAGATATTTGCTAGAGGCTTTTGATCATGCTTACCAAAGGAACGGGATTGTAGACGAGGCATTGATGTGCAAGCATGAAAATACGACACTGTAAGTGAAGCATTGATGTGCAATTATGCAATATTTGTTTTTAGATGTAAGTAAGAAAGTGCATTTGAATGCGGGAGGTATTTTCAGTTATTCACTATATCGTGCTAAAGTTCATTCTCTATTATCTGATACCTTCGGTCTCAGTAACTTGTCCAAATTTATGCTCTAATCAACTCAACTCAACTCAACCCTCCCTTACGGTTATCTCAATTACATGGGTTTGGCTACATGGATCTATTCCCTCTGGTTAATTGTTTTGTAGTCATATCCTCAATTTTGTTGAAGATTGGCATGTTCTTGCTTATGCATATCTCTCATGTTCTCTTTGTCCTTCCAGTTTTTCTTTTATCACCCAGTAAGTGGATAAAATCACTCTTCCTTTTGAGCTCATGAACATGTATTCAATTTAGATGCCCATTCCATCTTAGACGACCCACTTAGTTATCTATGACTAGTGCAATGACTATTTTCTTTCCACATAATTTATTTGTCTTTATGTACAATGACTCATCAGTCACAAAATTCTCATTTCAGTTTGACTCATTTCTAAGATTATGCGGGTATCTACAGAACTAAATACGAAGACGCTAAAGGGAAAAGCACATGAAGCAATAGGGCCAATCAAGAGGCAACACTTAGCGAGGGCTAAAGCTATGGGAACAAAATAACTCTCACTATGGAGGAGCTAAGGCAAAACATAATTGAAGAACAAATTGAATTCTTTACCCAAAAGGTTTTACAATAGAGCTACACCCTAGAGGGAAAACCACGTAGTGAGAGTTATTTTAACAAAAATAAAGAAAGTTTCAACATAAGAAAGTTTCTTGGATTCCTAAAAACATTCAATGTATAAATGAAATGTTCAAATAACGGAATACTGACAAAAAACAGAACATACATAAGAGAACTAATGTTTTAACACTCAACTTTGGGGTCAACAGTCAAAGCTATAGGATTTCTATTCATGTCGTGCAACTATGGCGCATGACTAAGTGCTGTTACTTTGAAGGATTTCATGTAGTGCTTCCCCAACTTGTAATCCCTTATAAACTGACGGTAAGGTCGTGAATAGATCTGAAAAAAAACACGCAGGCTTATGCTGAGGCGCAATTCATTACACACGTCTTGAAGGAGGCGCACAACATGCTAGCCTCATACGCGCTTCGCAAACTGTGCCTCGCCTCAAGTTGTTCGTGGCGTTTTGGTTGTCCTTCGCCTTGTGTCACTTCTTAGATGCATGAGGCGTGCTCTGTTTAAAACACTGCAGACAAGTGTCCAAATTAGATTTCTATTTTCGACTATGTACCTGAAAATAGAAAGTGTATCAGATGTGTGCAAAATCGACCACAAAATGTTAGGTTCAATATGGATATGGCCACGTCACCGTCTTTGAAGTGTCTAAAAATTCAGAGAGTTTGCTTCCTTGTTCCATTCCGTTTTCTAGTAATTTGTGGATGTGTATGAAGTGGTTCTTAAGTATTCTCTTCCATCTTGAGATACCTATAATACCATTAACCTATGTTCTAAAGTTAGACTCTCACCCTAAGTCACATAATCAGCGAGCGCATACGTGAGCAAGAGCGCGAGCATCTTCTAAAACAATCCCAAAGTACTAAATTTCACAAGAGTGAGGATCGAGAGCGCGAGTGCAGAGCAAGGATTGAGAGCGGGAGCGAAGGGCCCTACTGAAGGATTATGTGACTTCAGTCGACGGTCTTGTCATTCATGCAATTCCCCCGTCCATCAATAGAGGGAAGAGCCTTGACTTTAGGTTAGGCGTAAAGGCCCTCCGAAAGGAATCCATTTGACTAATTAACTAATAGTCGTTCAATTTTTAAATGTCATTAAGTCTTCGTCAATCTTCTTAAAGCACGTGTTTGCTATTTTAAGTCATATGCCAATGCAAACTCTAAGATAGGACTACCTTTATCATTTTTCCATCCAAATCTAGAGCACCCCAGGTACTCTTATTCCTGACCACCGTTCCATACATGGCCATCCTGGTCACGGCCTACCAACATTCTCTCATCAGTTTGTATCCCTTTTTCAAATCCATCCAAATTATGGTTTAATAGATTCATGTAGTCCTGTTTGAGGCACATTAGCACTGCTTGCTATAGCTAATGCTTCCTTCATCATATCCTTTCCACCTACTCTCTCGTATTGCTACTGGCCTTGCCTACGGTGATAGGAAGATTACCAGATGTAGAATCTTTCTCATCACTCGGTTTCCCTTGTACGGTTGTACAAATCCCATTTTATCCTCTCAAATATTCTTATAATGGATGTTCTATTTCTACCTAGGGAGCATGGCACTAATTGGATTTTGTGTCTCTTTCCATTACACTGATGCCACTCACACTACTACTACTAGTACTACTCCTCTCTCTCTCTCTCTCTCACACACACACACACGGTCAAACATCAACCGCAACCACTTCTTTTGGATTTGTTTCTGCAATTATCCCTGCTCTTGCCCTTTGTTTCTCTTTTTCTGCGCACCTAATTCTATATAATTTTCTACCACTTTTCCTAGCTTTTTCTTGACACACTGCACTCTCGTTAGAATGCGGGGAAAGAGAAAGAAAAGGAAGAAAAAAAATAAAGAGAGTGTAGAAAAAAGTTGAGGATTTATTTATAGTTACTTTTTGTTCCTTCTCGTTTTCTTTTTGAACAAGGAAAGGAAGGTGAATAATTATTTCCCATTACTTTCCCTTTCTTTCCCCCATGGTTCAATCAGAGCTTTAAACTGATGTGGAGAAAGTATGGTAATTTTCTTCTAATCATCATGTCCTCTACTTGCATCTGCTTACCTGGTGGTTCCTGTTACCAAGTTCCAAGGCACATCTTATTTTCTTGACCTTTTTTTTTTTTTCCTTGCCTGCTGTCTACTATAGTGTCGGTACTTTAGTCTACTTCCCATTACATCTGGGCACAAATGTGGCATGCCACTTTGTGGTTGGGGTAAATGGAGGAAAACCCTTTCTAACCGTTGCCAGCTGAAGAACACCATCTTACGAGTTCCTTGCATCTCTTCTTGTTTTGTTTCATTTTCAAAATTTTGCAGGGACCGATGATGATCTTCCTCCCTCGCATCAACATAGAATTCCAAGAGGGGGTCGTGTAGCAGGGAATGGAAGAGCTCCTGTAATGGGTTCTGTCCCGTACCCTAGGATGTATGGTGAAACTGATATGGAGGCCCAAATTCACCAGCTTGAGCAAGAAGCATACAGTTCAGTTCTAAGAGCCTTCAAAGCTCAAGCTGATGCCATTACTTGGGTAATTTTTGTCATGTTACTGTTATGATCTAATATCTCTATATTTGTTTGATCAGGTTTAAATGAGTGTTCAATGGAATGTATTTTTTTCAGGAGAAGGAAAGTTTATTAACGGAACTTAGAAAGGAGTTGAGATTATCTAATGAAGAACATAGAGAGCTTCTTGGCAGGGTTAATGCTGATGATATCCTCCAGAGAATAAGGTCTGATAGTGTTATGTACTACCATTGTTGCTTTCTAAGGAGTCTCCTGTGTGACTGATTTTCGGCAATCTTTGGTCTCTTCTATGTTTTAATTGGTAGTATTTGGAAAATGCCAATAGGGAGTGGAGACAGGCGGGTGGGCTTCAACCAGGCATGCGTGGTACTGGTCAAGCCGTTCATGATCCAGTGCCCAGTCCCACTGTCTCGGCATCTCGCAAGAAACAGAAAATAACCCAGTCTGGACCATCTCAATCCTTCAGAGGGCCTTCTCCTCCTTTCCACCCACAAACATTGGCTGCCTCCACCCAACCACCTCCTTCTTCTGCAAAACGAGGACCTGTTATGGGAGCCAAGGGCAAGAAGCAGAAATCTGTAAGCTAGAAATGCTGAATTAGGCAGACTTAGGGAGATTTGACTATTTATCTCCTTTTGACATTTGTGTTTTCCTTCTATTCTTTGCATAACAGGGTCAGATATTGCCAAGTGCACCTTCGATGAAAATGCAGCAGCCAACCTCGGGTCCAACTGGAAGGGGTCAAATTGTGAATCGGGTTTCTTCTAGTTCCCTTGCAGGTGCACCTGCTGAAGGAGCACAATCTGATACTTTGATTGGGAGGAAAGTGAGGACCAGGTGGCCTGATGACAATAATTTTTATGAAGCTCTTATCACTGACTACAACGCTGTTGAGGTATGCTTCTTCCTTCACTCTTCGTTATTAGTCTACTTGGCTTTGTATGGGTGTAGGTTTAATGTTCAGTGGGTTTTTCCCGATTGTATCTTTGGATTTATTTTCAGGGCCGACATGCTCTAGTTTATGATATTGGTACTGCCAATGAGACATGGGAGTGGGTCAATCTTGCTGAGGTATATACTTAGTCCTTTAATGGAAACAGTCCTTGTATATACATTTCTCTTGTAGTTTACTGCTGAAGTTTCTTGCTTGTTTTATGCCTTAGACAATCACATTGTGTTGTAAGCTTGAAAAAATATGGTAATTAACGACAAACCTGTCAGCTGACTGCCATAAGGCCTGCCATGTTATACTGCACAGAGTGTTAGGCTACTACAAAATAACATGCGAGTACCGATAGAAGATAAGACGAGAGAAAATAGATTAAGGTGGTTTGGACCTGCCTATGCAAATCAACTAATGCCGTAGTTAGGAGTGATATGGTTACAGTTGAGGGTAATACTGAGGGGAGGGGTATCCCAAGTCAACATTATTAGAAGGATCTAGGTTTTCAAATATTGTGGAACATGATGCCCTTAACAGCTGAATGGAAAAAAATTATTTATTTAGCAGACCCCAATTGATTGGGACTTAAGGCGCTGTTGGGTTTGGTTGAACTCTTAACTTAGAACTCCAAAGTCCAAACATAGTTCAAATCGACGTCTCCCATTCCATTCTGTACTGCAAGAGATTGAGGGGCTATTGTAGTGGGTCGAATCAGAACCATTGGGTCGAGCCGGAACACCCATTGGGTTGAACCAGAACACCAATTTGGACGAACGGGCTACACTTGGGCCCACACGCTAGGATGAGCATGTGCCTGAACCGAAACACCAATTAGGTCAAACCTTTACACCAATTGGGCTGAATGCTCCGTAATGGCTGAATCATCATCCCAACAAGGTCCAGCAGATTAGCAGCCTAATGGGCTGAGCACTTGAGATGAACCATGGGGCCTGCCACATGTAAGCCTAAGCGACTTGATCGCAAAGCTTGGCCGGGCCAAAGAAGGTCTAACCCAAATCAAGACGGATAGTCCGCATGCTTGCTGGAGGATCAGTTTGGTCACTTGGCCGTCACATGGAAATTGGTGCTTCATGCATGACGTCACTTCAAGAAACGATTAGGGCATGTGGCTAGCACGAGCTTTTTTGAAGCCTAAGCTAAGTCATTTTACAAAGTACAGCTTCATACCCTAAAGAGGTACGCCATTATTCACCCCAGAGCTCTGTACTTCCCCCTTGATCAAGGACTTACTTAGCCATTAGAGGGCCTCTTGGTCATCGTCCGATTAGGCACTCATGGTGATTCTTTGTCTTGCAGATCTTTGGTCAGGGGGCAAAGCTCCTTTGCAAATCTGAACCCGATATCCAGATAGAGAACCAGATTCAACACCACCCCACAATAGGCATACCAATATGTAGATTTAT
The DNA here is from genome assembly GCA_019656275.1 of Rhododendron kiyosumense. Lineage (NCBI taxonomy): Eukaryota > Viridiplantae > Streptophyta > Magnoliopsida > Ericales > Ericaceae > Rhododendron > Rhododendron kiyosumense. Next base: position 815,484 of record BPLS01000134.1, read on the forward strand.
TGGCATATTCTAGTGTAGTGTTCTAAAAATCGTGATTAATCGACCATTAATTTCTGGCGGGGCTTGTCCGACTAGATCCGACTAATTGTTACGCGCCAATTACTAATTGCTATGGGTCGATTAATCGCCGATTACTAGGCCTTGAAGCTCAAAGGTGGCCAACCGCCTGGCTAGCACGTAGCGACTTTTAGAACATTGTTCTAGTTGCGTTGTGTCCTAATTTCTTTTGGACTAAAGTATCTATGTGGTGTCGCGTCGTGTAGTGTCAGTGTCCCTTGTGCTTATCCATGCAACTTAGCCGAAGGCTAAATGCCTCACACAACAGAAAGTTCTCAAAAGCTTGAGCAAGATGGTTGCACTTAATCCAAAGACTTGCAAGGCTTTATGTGGAATTGTCGCTAGCGGCAATTGCAATCTCTTGCTACTTGTTGGAGTTTGTCCCATATTGGTTAATTATCTTCTCCAAAACAAATATATGAGCCTGGGCGGCCTCTCTGCTCATTGCCAATTGGTTTTGAGTTGGATGCTTTAACATGGTATCAAAGCTAGGATTTCGGAGAATTTGTTCCCCCTTGTTTGTGCCATAAGTGCACTGTTGTTTGTTGTGATCCATGTGTTATGGATCCTTTGTTTACCTCTTCACGTGCGGAGGTGTTGGAGTTTGTCCCACATTAGTTAATTATCTTCTCCAAAATTAGTATATGAACCTGAGCGGCCTCTCCACTCATTGTCAATTGGTTTTGAGTTGGATGCTTTAACATTACTGACTACTTAGGGCTGTAAACGAGCCAAGTTAGAGTCTAGTAATAGCATGTGCTGCATGTTCGAGCTCAGCCAGGTAAAAAATAGTATGGCTTGAGCTCGAATCAAGCTTAGAAAATTGGGCTCAAGCTCCACTCTCCAAGTACTTACAAAGCTTGAGCTCAGCTTGTCAAAACTCGGTTTCTATTCTAATTAATGAGCCGAGCTCGACTCAAGCTCATTAAAAGGTTTCCTCATAAAGAAAAACTGATCCCAATTCAAGAAGACAAAAACCTATGAAGCACCGACACCTCTAGAGGTCAAGGTATCGCAGTGTCAGACACGGGGACACCGCGGGGATACCTCGGGGACACGTACGTGGCGTGTTCCATAATTTAATTTGAATTTTTCATGGGGACACAGCGTGGACACGGCAGGGGCCAAACTGCAATTTTAAAAAAAAATTGGGGGCCAAATTGTGATTTTTGAAAAAATTGGGGGTCAAACTGTAATTTTTTTTAAAAAAATTTGGGGCCAAATTATAATTTTTAAAAATTTCTAGGTGCTAAACAATAATAATTTATTTATTTATATATAT
>BPLS01000134.1:817222-841697 GCA_019656275.1 Rhododendron kiyosumense
TCTCTCTCTCTCTCTCTCTCTCTCTCTCTCTCTCTCTCTCTCTCTCTAGTTTCTCCTAGTATAATTTGTTTTGGTTCTTTATGCAGATATCTCCTGAAGATATTCAATGGGAGGGCGAAGACCCTGGAATTTCTCGTCAAGGGGGTTTTGGTGGGTCAGGACATATAATGGGTAGATCTGTTGGGCGAGACGGTGGTCCAGCCGGGGGAAAAGGTAGGGGTGTGATGAAGGGCCAGTCAAGGAAGGGTTTTCCATCCTCACAGAATGGCACTGGAAGGAAACGATCAGATGAAATTAAAATACTCCAAACAGATACTCTAATCAAGGAGGTCGGTGGAAAGCAACTTGATTGATATTTGTAGTTGTAAATGTCTTGATTGAATAGTTTTTTTTTGTCTGGTAGGTGGAGAGAGTCTTTGGTGTCAGTCATCCAGATCCGCTTGAAGTTGAGAAAGCGAAGAAGGTGCTGAAGGTGGGTGAATGTTTCCATTTTCCTATGCTTGATTTGGAATAAATAGAGTATGCATGTCAAAGTTGACGGTTAATGCAATGTAGGAACATGAACAAGCGCTTATTGATGCAATTGCACGGCTTGCAGATATTTCTGATGGCGAAAGTGGTAACTATTTTTTGCAACATTTCTATACACTTTTCATCTTGTTCTTCAAAGATTTATGTGCCATGCGGACTAATTGTAATGCTTCCAAAGTGTTATGGTCACTTTGGCATCTCAAGGAAGGAGAATATGTTCTCTCACTTTTAGCCTCTGCATTTTTTATGACAATGTTTTCCGTTGAAGTGGATTATCCGCTAGAATATAGCCATGTGTCCGACATTAAGACTGGTGATATTTCACTAGTTCAAAACAGTTATTGTTTCGAGGGATGGAAGGAGGTTTTTTTTTGCTTTGTAATGCACGTTAGTAACAAGATCAATGGTGTGCTTTTCTCGCTTGTTTACTGAAGTCTATGTTTAGGATCGCCCTATTTTGCTGGCGCATGAGTGCCCTTACTAGTTTTGGGGTTTCGATTGACAGAAGCTGTTTTCACTGTCTAGGCGGTGGGTTAGCATTCACCTTTCTTTGTACCCGCCTTTATTGTTGACAAATAAGAGAGAGATATCTTGGACATCCATCACGCTCTGACACGAGGCTGTTGGGTGTTCTTTCTGTAATCAAGCCTTGTCGGATACCTCAATAATCGTTCAGTTTATTTTGTAATTTTGGGAAAATGACGGCCAATGACGTGTTTTGATAATTAATACCCACCAAGGACATGCTGAGAACATTTGTTAATGCTGAAAATGTCCTTGGCGGGTATTAATTATCAAAACACGTCCTGAGCCGTCATTTTCCCAAATTTTTTCTCTGGCTTAGTTCCCCATTTGACTTTGTTGTTTTGTACAGATGACGGTGGACATTTCATGCCCAAGGTCCGAGAATAGTGAACTGCAGATCCAGTCGAAACTAGAATAGCAGATTCACAGGACATACAAATAGCTGGAGGAATGGGTTTTTGGATGGTCAAATCGGCCATAGGCGGTAGGTTTGGATCCAATGATCGGTTAGATATTGGACGCCCCTTTTGATTACGGTGCTTTGTTGTATCATGCCAATTGTAGTTTTTCCCATCATTGAATTGCTCTAGTTTGGGTGTTATAGTGTAGGCAAATTGTTAGCTGGGGTGGGTGTTTTACTGTAGGCAAATTACTAGCTGGGGATGGGAGTTTTTCCGAACTAATTGGCTGGTTTTGTGTAAAATTATTCCAGCTTGTACAAAGTTTTTTGTTTTATGTTAAAACTTATTGACATGTGCTTCACATACACCCCTTGTGGTTGGGCATATTGAACCCCTTCCCTTGCATTCATTTTTCCGCACATAAATCTTTGTGGTTTGCGGACTTCTTTGTGATTTGTGTACTTGTTTTTCGAAGGCTGTCAACCAATAGCATAATCTCATATCATATATATAAAAACAAAATACAAGAACAAAAAAACATAACAAAATACAAGAAAAGTCACTCAACTCCGATATCGAACCCAATACTCCGCTTGTCGAGGTGGATGGAGGATAGCCGCTAGATCTTGCTCCCACCATAGTTGACATCACTAGATCTGTATCTTGACGCCTTCACCGTCGTTGCTCCTCCAATGTCTACAATACTAGCATAGCACTTCCATTGCCAACTATCCTGAGCCCCAATTCAATAACTGATTAACCCATTTGTGTAACCATTACCAGTCCAACTCGTTCTAATTCCTATCTAAATCCGTATAGCTACTAAACACAATAAGCAAAACAAAGGGTTCGCACCCATGCATCCTTGCACGGTCGAAGTTTTCTTTGATCAAGGATAGGCCACTAAAATTCCGAATTTGATGAATCTCCGTTCTGTTCCTATTACGTTGCAAGAGTTATAAAGTGATTGGAGGAATGCTGTATCTTGCTAGTAGGTTGATAGAGAATACAGTACCAGACCTTATAATAGCAGTATACCATCAATAGCACTTAGGTTGGTCCTTTGGGATCTTCTTGAGTATGAAGAAGATAAGTGTTTACATCAACTGGCCGGTGGAACTACCATAGAGCTCTCAAAGACTGAGACCCCGTTCCGCTTTTTCTAAAAACCTTGTTTTTAAAAAATAGGGTAATTTCAAACTCAAATATAATGAAAATGAAAAATAATTTTTCAATTTTTTTTGTACCGTTTAAAAGATCTCAATGAGATCTATCAAATAAGATCCATATTGATAGGAAAATTATTTACGTAAACACATGATTTTTGACCTTAAAATTTACCTTCTTTTTCAAAAACCCACTTTTATAAAAAGTAGAACGGCACCTGAGCCTTGTCCATATGAAAGTGCTTCAGGATATTCTCTTAGTATGTCACTTGATGTACAAGAACTTGGTCTGACAAGTGCTTGATCTCTAGGCTGAGGCAAATTTTTATTTTACCAAAAGCAATCATGTTAAATTCTATCTTGGGGAATTTGCGGCTTTTAATGAGCTCGTCTCGAATTCGTACAAATTTTTAAAATTAATTATCGACATGAACAGCAATGAAAGCAAATTCAAATTCTGGTTTCTTGATAAAAACACATGTACAAATAGGATCATCTCTCTCTCTCAACTAATCTTGAGTCGATTATACCACATCTCAATTGAACATCTCCTTGTAATCAATTTCAGGCCTCCTCGAGAAAACTAGAGTAACAAATCGTGTCTTGTATCTCATAATCTCACTTTATACTTCCCCTCAAATACCCACATAATTGGTGTACATGTAGTTTTTTGGCAGCAGATCAGGAAAAAAAAATGTAGGTTTTTTTTGCATATTATCGTGGAGGTGCTCTTACAATTGCAATTTCTATACAATATTATATATTTGAGTTCCATATTCGTAGCATAATTTTTGTGATCAAATATGTTAGGTTTACAACAAAATCCTACAACATACTTACACGTCAGCATTGGGGTCCACGCCTACCATTTTACAATTTTCTAGGTGAAATGGTGGGCCTTAATACTGACGTGCAAGGCTTTTGTAAAATTTTGTTGTAAACCTAATATATTTCTTGTCGTCATGATGCATAGCAAAACTTCACTTCATCCTCTTGTACAAAGAAAGTATAAATAATTTTTAATACAGATCGAACCTAACAGAGGAGTACGTATCACAACATGATCCTACAAGAAATTTACATAACCCACAGCTAATTTTCTGTTGAATATCTCAGGTGTCAGGACGAGCTAACCCAATAATTCTCACCTCCTCGACCGTTTCCTAGTCTGTTTCGAACCCGCCCCCGCTCCCCCGCCTTCCCTCCCCCGCTTTCTACCACCTCCCTCAGCCGGCCCTTTCCTCGATGGCCTTCCAGCTCCTCGCTGCTTTAATGGGCTGCTCTCATCCTTCCTCCGCTTCCTGCTGCCGCCCGACTTCACCAACGGAGCCTCTTTCCTTCCATCCCCTCTCTTCATATTTTCTCGCCTCCCGCCACCACTGTTACCCTCGCCTCCCCCGCTTTTCAACGGCGAATTCCTCTTAATCCTCCTCAAGAAATCCGCCGCCCCTTGCTTCTTCACCGCCGCTGCAGCCACCTCGTTCTTCTTCTTCTTGTCGTTTCGCATTACATTCCCTGCTTTACCCGCCAAAGAATTGGTTTTCGAATCAGGACTTGAGATCGTTTGGCTGGCCTTGTTGCTCCTCGTGCTTCTCGTGCCCGTCGCGGGCCTCTCGTTCTTTTTTCGACTCTCCTCTCCCTTCAAATTCGACGAATTTTTCGCTGGTGCGTTGGGATTGAGATTCGGTTTCCCGTCTGTCGGTTTCGCATGTGAAGTTTTCGCTGAGATGGAACTGCGTTTGCGGCATACCAGTATGGGACCGGAAGACTTGTCCTTTGCCAACAATGACTCGGGTTTTCGCGGGTCGGGTTTGGTTTCGAGTGAGGTTGGGTTCGATGGAGCCGGGTCTGGTGAAGAAGAATGGGATCTTTGGGTTGATTCCTGTTTCTTTACTTCTTCCAGAACGAGGTCACGAAGTTCATGGGCTGTGACAGATTCAATGGATGCTTTGGGGAAGAAGACTATAGCATTGGTGAAGAGGAGAAGGAGATCACGGTAGAATTTGGTGGTGCAAGAAGAGTAGGAACCGTTTTCGAGTCTGGTTCGGATTGTTTCGAGATCCATATGGGTTCGGACCATGTTCTTGTACTCGTCCCTGTGAATCTGCAGTTGTTCCAAACAGTTTGTTAGTTCTTTGTTTTTTTTGGGCCCAAAATGGCAGTAGATTTATTTGATACGAAATAAGTGTACATCAACCAACCAAAGAGGGTTATTTATCCCAAATAGAGACAATAATCAGGAAGTCTAGATTCACAAGCTTTATCTTCAAAAATCTCACAAACTAACATGGCGATTCCTTGATTATCAGCCAACATCAACCTCTTAGACGAAAACGTTGGCATCAAGGATAGCTAGCAAGCCCTCGTGACTACGGCGAGCACATGAAGCATTCCAATAACTGGATCCCAAAACCAACGAATGAAACCCTCAACAAACCCCGCGAAAACAAACCAACACAGCTTTATTTTCACTAGATCTATGGAGACCAGAACCTGGGGAGGACAACACCGGATTGGCAGAAACCCAGCCGGGAAAAAGACTCATGGCAAGAAATTGGAGAGAAATGCTCAGGGAGGAGAAGAACAAAACAAAGAAAATAAAACCCCCTTAGTCAGTCTTCACAACCTACACCAACATCAACAGATCTGCTGATAGACACCGTAAAACAACGTGCCAGAGAGGACGGTGGCTGAATCTAACTCGAGAGATATGCAAGAGGAAGTTCTGGAACCCTAAAGCAACCTCCTCCCCCAAGTGGAACCCAAAGTTCTCGAAAAGTTTCGAGAAGAGAGCTAGAAATTATAAATAATGAGGGCTAAATAACATAAAAAAGATTTTACCCATAGTTATAAATAACATTAAATATAATTGATTTTCTTTTTTTCTCCCGTGCATAGGATTGATTAAATACAAGTTGATTCTCGGGGAAAAAACATTCACTGTATTAAAAAAGGCATAGTATTCATATGTGAATCTTTTGGAGAAATTCAATATAGGGGGGAAAAAATAATCGCTCTTTTTAAGATTTGCCATTCATAAACTTGCGAGTGGTATTTTATCAATTACCAAAGCCTGTAGCATGTTGATGAGGCCCACGATTTGACATTATTCACCGTAGTTTTACAATTCACCAAGTAATCAAAAGCTTCTTGAGTTTTTTTTTGTTTTGTTTTTATTCAAATTTTTTCTTTATATTTGTTAGTTTTGAACTATACTTTAATGGATAATTTATTCATCGCGTCAAGATGAATCGAAAAGTAAAAAATCACAACTTATACCCAAATATATTTCAAAATATCCAAGACAAATTAAGCTCAAAAAATCAAATACAAAAAAAATTTAAATAAGAACATAATAAGAAAAAACCCCCAAATCTTAACGAAACAAGCAACTTTTGTCCGTGAGATCAAAAAATAAAATCTTCTCTCCTCTGCGTTTCCAAGTTTATTTGATATATCCTTTGCCAGCCAAGTCATTAGGCGGAAAAATAAACTATAATCCATATGCACTCAATCAACTTAAAGTAAATGATTCCGCAACAACCTATACCTTGTCATTTGGAAAGGCATAAATTTATTATTTCTGACTAACTCTAAAGCAGACAGAAACAAGTGGGTCTCACATAATGTGCTCTCACTACTTTTTTTTTTTTTTTTGGGGTAATCGAGATGTCTGGGCCAACTTACGTGTGTCTCGACTAAATCCTCAGAGAATACTAGCACAAAAACCCACCTCCACGGCCCCCCACTTAAATCATGACTTGCTTCCGGAGGGGATCGAAATATCGAATCCTATCATGTTACAAGCACAAATTTGCCCTTACCACTAGAACAACCCATAGCTGGCTGTCTCACTACTTTGTCTATCAATTGAAAATGTGACAACATTTGTGTGACACTGCGCGCAGTTTACTTTTTATCTCGATCTTTACCAACATGTAGTAGGGTGCAACATATGAAGGTCTCACATCCCTCTGTGTAATTTAAGTGATTCCATTGACTCCTATTTAATTACTTAGGTTTTTCGAAAAAACATTTAACTTTGGGGAATTCTTTTTGCCCGACAGTAAAAATGTATCTAAATGGAGATGTGAGCGATGAAAGTTTTCAAAATCTTTTAGTAACAACGAATTTTCATTCGTAAACGTACAAAAAAACAAATACAAACGATGATGAGGAACATTAATAATTGAGCTCATGCCTCAGGTAGCTGAGGTAAATTTTTTCTGCCATTGTCGAGTACCCCTATGTTCCTAAATGATAGCTCACGACGATAAAATGTGCAATTTTTGGACAAAAAATAATGTACTGCGTGCATGATTTTTTGAATTTGTTGACACCAAATTAAAGAACTGTATTTTTTTCTGTTCAATTAAAGAACTGATTAAGATTTTTAATATATTTAAAACTATGCATGAAAGTAGTAACTATTTTTTAATCGGAAACGGAGGCATCTATATTAGCAATTTACTAACGCATGTGGCCCATAAAAGCAAGAAAGAGGCATCTATATTAGGGCCGCAATCCGGTGCACTGTGTATCGAGGGCCCACGTCGGACTGCACGATGATTTTCAACTGGTATTTTTTCTTCTTTTTTTTTTTGATAATATATTTTTTTCTTCTTCTTGTTTTTGACTTCTTTTATGTCTAGGACCAATCAAAAAATAAACGGAGGTTTAGTGCACCCTAAAACTCTATGAAAATGCCTAAATTCTAGGGTACCTTACCTTAGGATACCTACCATATAATAAGAAAGTGCACCATAAAAGTTTGTAAAAATATCTAAATCATAGGATACCTTAAAATAGACTTGAGACCATACAAAATTAATTAGTAGACTTATAAAGTTTACATAATAGTATATATAAAGAAGTTGTTTGGTGTAACTTTGAAATTTTGATTTTTTTTTCATTTAAAATTATTTTTGTACTGCATCAAACTTTTATAAATTATTGATATTTCTTGAAAAGAGAAATTAAAAAAAATATGAACCAAAATAGAAAAAAATTTAGAGAAGTAAAAAATAATCCAAAATGTTTTGAACCATTTTTTCTTTGAGAACTTTTTAAGGTTTTAATCATAATTTTTTTACAACTCTTGTTGATCCGAACAAATAATTCACAAAAAAAAAAAAAATTTGACGCAAAACTTATGAAGGCAAAAAAATTTAGAGTAAAAACAAAAAAAAAAATTCCAAAAGAGGCATTAAGGCAAACTACCGCTTAGGTGCTAGTTCGTCCTTTTAAATTCAAAACCTCCTAGTTGCTAATAACAACTATTGTGGGGCAATCCAATCGAAACTTTAGATAGTCATTCACTAGGAACTGTTGTCTGCTAAAAATTCATCAAGATGCACATAAACTAACTAAGATACCTTAAGCTAGAAAATATCCTATCTAATCCTCTAATTCAAAAAGAGCAATGAATTAATTAATGAATTTTTACTTTTGAAATTCAAAAAGAGCAATGATTTTCAAACTTTCCGTTTTGATATAACTGTATTCTTTGTTTTCTAGTGCAACTTCTCTATGTGATTATTCCACTACAAGAGAAGAAAATAAGTGCATGCATAAAAAAAAGCAGTGTAAAAATTATTTTCTAACAAAAATATAGATATTTTAGTCTTATTGTAAAGATACCGTCATTATCTTTTCAACGACTCCAGCTTTATGAATAGTGAATGTACATATTAAAAGTTATAGGAATTTTTATTAAAATACAACAAAATGTACAAAGGTCATGCTTGGTATATAAATTTAGTGTCAAACGCTCATGGGGATAAAAATGGGATTTGAAAATGTGAATAGTGAAATGGAGGAGATCCTCCATATAATTAAATCTGTAATGGAGGAGAAAACAGAGGATGAGTTGGAGTCGCAATTTGCTCCAAATTTAAAAAATAAAAATAAAGCATGCATTGAAATAAAAGGCTTAGGGGGTGGGAGCCAAGTTTTTGGCTTTTTATTTTTCACTTTTTGCCATTTTGGCTTTTGAGATTATGATCAGAATGTATTTTGTATTTGGTAGAGTGTTTAGACGATATGCGCAGAATGCATTTTGCAGTACGAGTAGTGTTTGGAAGATATAGAATGAAAATGAATTATGGCCATTAAGGATAAAATGATAAGAAAACTAAAATCTTTCCATTGGTTCAAACGGATTGAAATTTGAAACACTTAATTTTTTAACTATATTTTTAAATATGTAAACTGTCATTTTTAAATATAGTTAAAAAATTAAGTGTTCCAAATTTCAACCAATTTGAACCAATAGAAAGATTTTAGTTTTCTAATCATTTTATCCTAAATGGCCATAATTAAATTTTGACTTTAGGGCTCTCGTTGATTAGCCCTAAGAGATATTTGATTCTATAAGTTCAAAATTTCATAATGACCATTAAAGATAAAATGATAAAAAAAACAAGATCTTTCCACCAATTCAACCGGATTGAAAATTGGAACAGTAAAATAATTTTAAATAAATAAAAAAGAAAAAAGATACAGAGTATAAACATTAATATTAATTAAATAAAGGAAAAATAAAATAAGTTCGGATATTTTTTGCCCAAGCGGGGCATTTTCGTAATAGTAGGAGTGGATCCTTGTCGGGGGTCAGGGTGAAGAAATGGCAAAAAATATTTACTTTTATCTTCTTGTGGATGTCCACAGGACATTTTCCAGCAAAACCCAATTTATAATCTAAACATTACAACACAAAATATTACTTAAATCCGGATTAAACCAAATTACAGAAATTGAACAAACATACTACAAACTACAGTACAATACCAAATATTACAGAAGTTGGGATTAAAAAAAATTGGAATGGCTGGATGGGAAAACCATGGCAAAGTGGGAATTATCCAAAAAGAGAGAGTGTAGCCTTGTCTTTTCTTTTGGCATGGCTGGATAGGAAAATGGAAAAATGGGAATTCAAAAAGCTCATTTTACCAGATTATTGATTTTGTTTTAGAAACAAGAAATTGAAAAATTCATTTTACCCAAAATCCAAAAATGGGAATTGGAAAATGCAAAACCAGGCCTTCCAAACACCCCCTTATTAGTTTTGACTTTTGAGCGCCGTGAGAATAAGAAGACGACTCCTAGAACTTTAGACGGTTCAGAAAAAGAAAAGAAAAAAACTAGAGTAAATTACAGTAAATCCCCCTCAACTAACCCAAATTTTCACTTAACCCCCTCCGACTACAAAACCCAATAGTGTGCACCCTCTAACTATCTAGAATTGACACTTAACACCCTTTTGTTAGGTCTCCGTAGGAAAAATGCACCGACGGCCTTCTCCGCCCACCGGGCGGCCGATTCGAGCCGTCCAAAATTTTTTTTTAAAAAAAACGAGTGGACTGGCGCGGAAATCAACTGCATCCGACGTGCATAGATGCTCGATCCAAACACCCCAAGAATTTAAATGGGGTGTTTAGATCGAGCACCTACGCACGTCGGATGCCGTTGATTCCCGCACTAGCCCACTCGGTTTTTTTTTTAAAATTTTTGGACGGCTCGGATCGGCCGCCCGGTGGCCGGAGAAGGCCATCGGTGCATTTTTCCTACGGAGACCTAACAAAAGGGTGTTAAGTGTCAATTCTGAATAGTTAGAGGGTGCACACTGTTGGGTTTTGTAGTCGGAGGGGGTTAAGTGAAAATTCGGGTTGGTTGAGGGGGGTTTACTGTAATTTACTCAAAAAACTAGGAAATTTAAACTACCACGAAATGCATTAAAATAACTGCCCCGTTTCACATTTCAAAATAAGTACTTAAAAAATAAAACATATTTTCAAACTTAAAAATAATGGATTTACGAAAATAAATTTTCAATTTTTTTTTACAGGGTTTGATAGGTCTTATTGAAATTTATCAAACAAGATCCATTTTTTTTTTATTTCAGTAAGTCTATTATTATTAATCTTAAAAATTGCTAATAAATATTTATTTTTTAAGGGGATAAACCGGAACACTACTTGAATGCAAACCAAAATGGAGTAGTAGTTCTCGAATTTCTTATCGAGCCCGACTATAAGTACTAAACCACAACTATACCGACAGATAAGCATGGCTCATACCGGATTCCACACAACGATTCGAGCCATTTAATAATTTTTAAAAAAAATTACAAATGCGCCGGTGAAATATAAGTTGAATCCGATATGTGTAGGTATTCAATCCAATCTTTTATTTTCTCATTCAGATTTTATTAGATTGAACTAATTTTTCATAAGCCCATTCAAATTTTCTTTTAATTATTAAACGACCCAAATTATTCAAACGGATTCCGGAATGAGCCCTGCGTGTCCATATGTTCAAACCCCACCAGTTCCTTAGGCATTATAGTCAACTGTACGCATAAAAAGTCCAATAAATAATCCGAAAAAGTTTAATTTACCTATGAGCTCAAACTAAAAATGGGAAAGTACAAGAAGTCAAATATACTCCGTTTCAGAAAATAATACTGTATCATTTCCCAACTCTTTTGCACAGATTTTCAAAGAGAAAAGAGGAAAATTGTAGTATATCCTCGAGATTAAATTTTTTACCATGCCGGTATAAATATTTATTTCCCCCAAATTAATTATATTGTATCACGTTGTCATGTTTTATTGATCGAAAAAACTATTTTGTAATGTGGTGCGATGTAATTGATTTGAAAAAAATAAATGTTTACACCAGCGGTGTAAAAAAATTATTTTCTATCTTTAAATTTGAACCCATATGTCTATTACCACATCCACGTCATTTAGCTTCTTATTTACCGTTTGATCAACCTCGTATCTCAACCATCAAATGATATTTTTGAGGTCAAGCGTGGTCCCGATTAATGTGCGGTCAATGATTAACCACAAAACCGATCAACGGTGCATATTAGGTCACGCTAAACTGATGCACTCCGGAAAATAGAACGACAATAGTACTGGATATTTACCTGGTACTCAAGCCGGCGCTCAAACATCGAGCCGTGTTTATGCGATCGGATAATATCTAAAAGCCCAACCAACGGCTCTGATTTCACGCCTTCCCTTTTGATGGTGGCGGGAGACACCACCGGCTTGCCACCACCGGAAACTTCCTTCTCACGGCGTCGTTTCCTGGTCAAACTCGCCGAGCTCTGCACGTCGCTGCTCTCCTTCACCCCATCCTTCGACCCCTCCACCGAGTCTCGTGACCCGGCTAACTCACCACCTTTCTTCTCCCGACTCACCTTCGCCGCCGCCGCTTGTTTAGCAGCCACCGTGCTGGAGCTATCGTTGTAGGAGTCCTCACTGGCCGGTTTCGAGTCACTCGGGACCGGATCCGGCTTGAACCCACTGGTCCCCACCGGTTCCGGCTCTGCACGTCCTTCCAATCCGGCGGGCCGGTTCGCCGTCGAGCTCGACTCGTTGAACGATCGGTTCTCTCTGTCGGAGACGTCGCCGACGGCGAGCTCCGGCAACCTTTCCTCCGGCGCCCTAGCGTCATCGTTTTTTTCATTTGCTGATCTCTCCTCCTCCAAATTCTTTCCCAGATCTGGTTCTCCGTCGTCGTTTTCGTTCTCCTTCAAGCTCCGTTCGCGTTCTTCCTCCAAGCTCTTCACCTTCAGCTGTAACGACCTGTTGAATAAGCAGATCGGGCTCTGTCAGATCCAGACGTGAATTACATGTCGTTATTCCACGTAAAAAATAACTCGTAAATATCCGGTATTAATATATCTAAATAATCCTAAATAAATATATCTGTTAATTATATTTATACGAAAAATTTGAATTTTAAGAGCATGAGGAGATTAATTTACTGGATCGAAAGATCGTATCGGTGAACCTCTTGTCTAAGCTCAGAAACTCGGAGTTTTCGCAACTCCTCGAGCCAGGGAATAGTATCGTCGGTTTCGTTTTCCGTGAAACGGCGTCTAAGGTCGTCGTATTTGTTTTTGCAGACTTGGGAGGTGAAGAGGAGAGAGAGAGAGCTTCGAGCCTGTAGTTCCATGGCGACAGAGCCCCAGTCCTTGGTGCCGTGGCGCTTCACGGCGCACGCCAGCAATAGCTCTTCCCAAGTCGTCCATGTTAATTCCGCCTCCGAAGGCATGATTTTTGCAGATTTCAGTTTATTTTGTTCAAACAGTATCAAGTCCCTCCATGTCTCGGTGTTTAAAAAGGGGTAGGCCAAGTTTATTTAGGGTTTTCGTCTCTCTCTCTCTCTCTCTCTCTCTCTCTCTCTCTGTTTCCTCGTCTTCGCTTATCAGAATCTGTTTTTTTTACTTCGTATTTCATTTTAATTGATACTCCGTATTTTTTAAAAATGTTTGAATGAATGGATCCGTAGAGGAGTGGTTTTTCACCTTCGTTGATATATATGTGTGTGTGTCTGGTCTTCAGCACGAAGCACGTTTCGGGACTACTCTCAGGCGTTGTTAATTTGGAAGTAATTTGTTGCAATGCCCTCCAATCATAGGTGGGTATAGGATGCTAATTTTGGGATGAAAAAAAGCAAGTACTCAATTAAGCAATTTAGCGAAATTGGACCATTAAAAGTACTTTTTAATCTTTTATCTCTACAATTAGTGTTCTAGATTTTAAAATTATCTTACAGGTAAATACTTTTAGTAAATCTAGACCATTAAAAACACTTTTCAAACAGTTTGAATTGTGCACCACTAGTGAACTATAGGTTGCCCGGTTCCGTGTAGACTAATAATTCTTAGCTATGTTTGAAATTATTAATATATTGTAACCTGTGAGAATTTGGAAGAAAAAACTGCAGAAGCACAGCCGTGCTCTTACACTCCCTTTCATTGCAATACCACTAGACCCGTTCTAAAAACCTTCTTAAAAAATAAACAGTTTATTATATGTTTTCAAACTCAAAAATAATGTAAATCAAAAATAATTTTTTAATTTTTTTTACACCGTATTAAATATCTCAATAAGATCTATCAAATAAGATCTATATTGATAGGAAAATTATTTGCATAAGCACATAATTTTCTAACTTGAAATTATCTTCTGAAAAAATAAACATTTATTTTCCCTCCAAAAACAAGGCCTAAATGCCTGGATTTATAAATTTTATATAGTATGATCCCTTTTTTTGCAACTTACCAATGTGAATATATTATAGATATTTTTTGGGAGTTTTGTTTTTTTTACCATTAACGAGACATTTTATGAATAGCATGACGTTTGTATCTCCAATTAGTTAGATCTTAAGTGACGACATGATAGTTAACCTTTAGATATTTCAAATTTAAACTAGTTCCTTGGAACGTTCCAAAAACACCTTTAAGAAATTCCCATTTACACCAAAATCCTCGTCATAAAGGGTTTTGTCGACGTAAATGTAAATGCTGCAGTGGGAGTACCAAAAAATTTAGGTCCCGTTTGATAACAGTGATAGATTGATCGGATTTGTAAAGAGATGGGATTAGGATTGAGATTCGTAAGGAGATGAGATTAGTAATGAGAATGGATTAATAATAAGTATGTTTGTTTGGGATGAGATTAGATAATAGGATTATTAATATCATATTTGTTTGAGATGAGATTGAATTGAAGAAGAAATTAGTAATGAGAAGGGATTGGTAATGCGAAGGGGTTGGGTTCGGACTATGAATACCAAATCCCACAGGGTATTGCTAATACCCCCTAATCCCCGGATTGGTTATTCCAACGGACTACGAATCCGAACCAATTTTGGAAACCAAACGCAGTATTGTTAATATATTCGGCTTAGTAATCCAATCCCATCTCATAAGAGCTTTATCAAATGGGGCCTTAGGGGATGTATTTAGAATGAACCCTTCTATGGCCACTGACTGTGGGTGCATCGACCGGCACGCGAAGCCCATTTCGAGTTTCGCGCGAAAAATTCGAGCTGTTCAATAATTTTAGAAAAATAAAAGAGTGGTGCAGAGCAAAAATCAGCTCAATTGGACGAGTGTAAATGTTTGATCTAATCTTCATATTTTTCATTCAGATTGAACCTGAAATCTAAATAAAAATGAAAAGATTGAATCAAACATTTATCCTTATCAGATTCAGTTGGTTTTTATTGGGATCACTCGATATTTTTCTAAAATTACGTAAAGGCTCGATTTTTCAATGCAAGACCCATGGTAGGCTTTGCTTGCCAGTCATGCCGCTCAGCAAGGGCCTCTTCACTAGCTTCATTTCCTTTTGTATGGCCACTACCTCGAACCAGAGTGGTTATTCTAAACGAGTACAGTATTAGAATTTGATTAATTAATTAATTTTATCATTATTATTATTTTTAGTGTCGTCTTTGTTATGTTTTTTTGTTCTTCAAATGAATATGAATCTAAATTCAGTGCAGCCACCGTCGGTGACTTTACCATTTTCCGATTTAGAAGAACACTTGTTGGATTTTACGAGATCGCCATTGGGGCTTTTTGTCGTTTCGTGACGGACTCTTCTAACTAGCCCGAACCGGTGACTCGATCCATATGTTGAAGGCAGTGACTAAGGTGGGCTAAGTAAGATAAGGGCCATAAGGCCTTGGCTGACCAAAATATACAGGCTTCGAAATGGCCGTGACTTCAGGCCCATCTTAATAAGTCTCCGGCCAATCTACTTTACGGAGACGGAAGTACCGAACCAGAATTTCATATACGAAAGGATCATAACCTTTAGTTATATACTACTCCCTCCGTTCCAAATTGAGAGTCCCTTTTGGGGATTCCAACTATTTAAAGAGACATGCAATTATTACATCTACAATATCTATCATTTCCACCATTACCCCTATATTTTACCTACTTTACAACACTTTATTCACTTATGAGGGACATTTTTGGAAAATCACCAAATTTTTCCTTCCATTTTGGAAAAGGACCATCATTTTGGAATAACTCAAAAAGGAAATATGGACTTTCATTTTGGAACAGAGGGAGTATAATTCTTCAAAATAGTTTCGCTCGCGCTCTCGATTCTCTTTCTGCGCTCTTAATGTTTGCACTCACAAACTTTAGTTGATTTGGAGGTTTTTGAGAGACGCTTTCCCGCCCGCCTGCTCTTTGTGTGACTTACTTAGATCATAGCACGACAAAAAAAATTTAAATTCTTATGGTTCAGGAGTATAAAAAAAAAGATTTATGCTAAATTAATATTTGGTAAAATGAGAAATTGAGGCGATTGGTGAATTTTTCTTTTCGTGAAAGAGAGATGAGTTATGGGCTTGTTGTCTTAAACGAGAAAGAAACGTGTGTTAAAGTAGTTCAGATTTATAACTCATATTAAAATGCTTTTGTATATGACAAGTTATGGGGCCCAACATGTTGACAGTTTGTTTGGAACCTATGGAAAACAAAGGAAATAAAAGTAAAATTAAAAAAAAAATCCTATGGTTTAGAAAGAAAGTGGGAGGAAAATAAAAAATAAACCATGTTTTGAGCATAGTACAATTTCATCACACTTTTCTTAACAATCTCAAACGGAAGAACACTGCTACGCAGGTGGGAAGACTCGAACTTCTAATCTCATATTGACATGCAAGATTTCTGACCAACTCAACTAGCCCAATTGATTTTTCTCTAGTTCACTTGATGATCCAATTTAAAATATGTTGGTCTCAGTATTGTAGGACTCCCAATTTATTTCACTCTTTCCGTCCTAAGTATAATTTGAGTCTCTTCTGAATAATCGTGCAATTTTTTCGCTGAAATGATAACAGGCTTATGTGTATAAGATTTCAATTAAAGTTTAATAGATCAGCATTAAAGTACTTTGTATTAAAAACGACACAACACTTTATAGCTAAAATTAGGGGACAGGGGAATAAATTTTTTAAAAACGTCCTGGTTAGTCAATTTGAGGAAAAAATATGCATTGCCTCAGGGGCAATGACACATGGTGATGCTCCAATATCACCATGTGTCCTTACCACCGGAATAATGAATAATCTTTTCAATGATAACCTGAGTTCGAGTTTAACGGAAAACAGGTTTGGGATTCAGGATTATGAATAGTCTTTGAATTCTCTGTTGATTAACATATTAACACTCAACTAATATCTGCTGATGTATATCTTATGACCAAAAAAAAAAAAAAAGTAGTCAATTCTCATTTTGGGCACTGGGCTGTCGAATCAATTGGACTATATTAAAAACTATTCAATGAGGGACCAAATTGATGGAGCACTTTTCAAACTTATTAGGATAAAATTGACAAAGTCATACTCCCTCTGTCTCTTATTTATAGTTCGGTATTTCATTTTAGGTTGTCCCTTAATAAGTGTTCATTTTGTAAAGTTAGTGGATAAAAGTTAGTGAATTGTCTATTTTGTCCCTAAAAGTAGATTCTATTTTGAAAAGTGAGTGAGTAAAAGTATAATGATGATGGGTAAGTAGGGAAAGTGGAGGAAAAAGTTGATGTGAAAGGTATAATGATGATGTCTTTTTAATAAGTTGGAGTTACGAAACAGGATACTTAAAAAGGGACGGAGGGAGTAATATACACAATGTAATTTAATTTCTATTTGTTGAACATGTATTTGTCTGCCGATCCCATTTATTTGTGCTCCACATCATCCCTTTTCTTTAATCCTTTCATTAGTGGATTTTCCCATCCCTTAAGTTCCATTTGGTCAGATTTAAGGCTACATTCTCCTTAACTTTTTGGACCTTTTGGTTTTGTGTATTTTGTTCATTTTTTTTGAATTTTTGTCAAATTCGCATAACATTTTTTGGATTAACTATCCATCTTTACAAGAGGAGTCTAAAGAGTAAAAGAAATTATAATCCAAAGAAAAAAAAAAGTTCACTAAAGACGAGAAAATACCAAGCAGCTATCCTTTTTTTTTTCTAAATTACTATCGTTTTATATTAATTTTTCTTGGTATTTTTAAAGTGTCGTCGAGATGAATGATTAACTCCAAAAATTACAACAAAAAATTAAAAAAAAAAAGCATCGAAAAATAAAAAAAATGCTGAAAAAAGTTTTAAACAAAAAATTCAAGAAGAATGCACCTAAATGTTTTAAACAAAGGTTACACATGAAAAGAGGCTAACGTATTTTTTCTTGGAAAATAAAGTCTCAGTTAGCAAGTTCTGTTTTGATCAGCAATTGCCTAGATTTGGTTATAATTGTGCGCCCCATGGTTTTAAATCGCAGTATCGGAAAATGTAACGGTATCGGTGATGTGATCATATATCAGCTAGTATCAGACTGTATCGGTTGATACGTATGTAAATAATGATATTGATTGTCTAAAATTCCGTTACGTAAGGCCTATATGATACATAACCGCTTTTATTTAAAACTATGGTGCGCCCTATCTATTTCTCGCACCATGTTGACCTCCTTCAAGCCTTACAACTAATGTTAGGGACAGAGCAGTCTAAAGCATCTGATATTTTTTAAATTTGTGAAATCTACCCAATAAATTTCAAATTTTCATGTATCTTCAGATGAGAACTTCATGAGTGATGGAACTCTTGATACTGCTATCGATTGGATACCGGGCACGAAAGACATACGGTTGAAGGACCTCCCGAGCCACCACCGAACCACCAACCACGTCATGGGGGAAGAGGCGCAAAATCGCTTGAAGTCTCTGGCCATCATCTTCAACACCTTTGATGAATTTGAACAAGAAGTACAAGAAGTTCTAGAGGCGATTGCGTCAAATTTCTTCCCCCGCATTTATACCGTAGGACCACAACACTTGTTATGCAGAAGGCACGTGACTGACACTCAAATCAATTCAATAAATCCAAGTTTATGGAAAGAGAACTCGGAGTCTCTCCAGTGGCTAGACCGAAGAGAGCCTGAATCAGTCATGTACTTGAACTACAAGAGTGTGACGGTAATGAGTGGGGAACACTTGAGAGAGTTTGCCTGGGGCCTTGCGAATAGCAATCACCCATTTTTATGGGTGGTTAGGCCTGATATTGTGGTTGGGGATTCAGCAATATTGCCTGAAGAACTTTTGGAAGAAACTAAGGATAGGGGTTTGCTAGTGAGTTGGTGCCCCCAAGCTGAAGTGTTGTCGCATCGATCCGTTGGTGCATTTCTGATACACTGCGGGTGGAGTTCAATGATGGAAACAGTATGTTGAGGCGTGCCGGTAATCTGTTGGCATTTCTTTGCTGACCAACAAATGAATTGTCGGTATGCGTGCACGCATTGAGGGATCGGAGTGGAGGTGGATCATGATGTGAAGCGCGGAGAAGTTGAGGCTCTTGTACGGGATATGATGGAAGGGGAGAAAGGGAAGAAATTGAGGAGCAGAGCTGAGGAGTGGAAGAAGAAGGCTGAAGAAGCTACTAATGTTGGTGGATCGTCTTACAGTAACTTGGATAGATTATTAAGGAGGCTATGGAGAGTAACTAATAAATCTAAGGAATTGATTTTCACACTCTCATTTTATATACAATGAGGATTTGGTCCCTACTCCAGCTAGTAGTCCTTGGGGATACCTTTCTACTTTTTTGATTATTTTTTTATTTTTTAGAAATTAGAAGCTCAAAACGAATTTCATCACTACTATGCTACAGATTTCCTTTTCTGTGTTTCAACTATGGTCTTATTTTCCTCAAATTTTACCAGATCAAATTCGATCCAAGGATGTGTTTAGCCTGCATAGTTCCGGTTTTTTTTTTATATTAGGTGTCTGGATCAGCATACGCGCACCTTGACTAATTTTGGAAGTCCAATCCCATCGATCACTTGCAGGGAACCTAATTAAAGTCAAAACAATTGCTCAGTATGGACAGACCCCAATGGAGCCTACATAGTTGATTGGAGGTCCAATTATTTTTTTCATGACTGAACCCTCCAATCAGCTTGAGAGAAGCAAAGTTTTATTGAAGAAATGTGCATTATAAAAAATAATTGAGGTTTCTTTTGTAAAAATTTAAAGGGGGAAAAAACAGAGAGAAAGGAGGTCATGAGACCAATATTTGGAATTATGAAGTTTAAGCATGAGCTTGTTTTCCAACAAACACAAGTCTTCAATGCAAATCATAATGTTTAGTCACATAATTTTGGTCAATTAATGACATTAAACATTTGATTTGTCACCTCTTCGTCTGCTCTTCCCACAAATAAATGAAAACCGGCTAGCGCGTAGGTCTTTTAGCTAGCCAAATTTTTCCGAAGATCGAGAGGAAACTATTAAAATCATTCAAAACCTAAAAAAGAATCTGGGAGTACATAGTCCATTTTAAGGACTTAATCCTCTATGTTCTTATCTCAGATAGTCAGATGTTAGCAATTATTGATTTTCTTTTTGTATAAAGCATCTACAGGGAATGAGTGTAATGAATGTTAGTTAGTTTTGGCGTAACCGATTGTTACTTGCACATACCTCTGTCCTCAGGAGACTTTCTCCCACCCTCTTTTCTTTCTCTTCTTCCCTTCACTTATATGCTCCATCTCCACCTCTGTTGCATCTTTCCCCTTCCCTGCTCAGTGTTTCCCCATCTTTCTCGCTTGTACTTCATCAATTTTGGCATCTGAGACCTATTACGAGCCTTTGCAATCAGATTGTTCACCTTTTTTTGGCGCTTTATCAGCAGCCCATAGTCGGCTACTAGATGGGAAAAAAGGGTCATTATGTGAGATAAATATGATCCTACCTGCAACCCCATCACAACTGCCATTCTTGGCCGTTTTCCGGGTAGAGTAAACTTTTGGGATAGGAAAGGACAATGTTGCATGCTTGAAACCATCCAACTGCGCATACTGACACCAGCAGCGGCAGTTGTGGGAGATAGAAGCCCTACTCTTTGTTTGCTTATACTGTACTCCAACCTGCCCTTGTTCTCACACCCATTTCCTTCATTTTTGCTCTCACATTTTCCGCCTCTTCCCACCCCCCAAGAGAGAGATAAAGATCAGCAATCATCACATAATAGCCCTCATTTTCTGGGTCAGCTTAAATAGCATGTTTTGCAACCCTAATACCAAACTCAGCATTGTTGTGTATCTTGTAAGCACTTAACAACGAACCCCAAATAACCCCATCGGGTGCTATAGGCATTGAAAGAACCAAATCTTCAGCTTCGTGCAGATTTCCTGATTTCCCAAGGAGATCAACCATACAAGAATAGTGCTTCAAATTTGACGACAGAGCATAGTCCTCCATTCTATCAAAGAAGCATTTCCCTTCTCCAACAAGCCCTGCATGAGTACAAGCAGAGAGAACCGCAAGAAATGGAAGCTCATTTGGTCTGACATTTGACTGTTTCATCTGTTGGGAGATTTCTATTGCAGATTCTACATCTCCATGCATTCCATAACCAGAGATCATCACATTTCAAGAAATAGCATCGTTTTCTTTAATTGCATCAAAGATTTTCCTTGATTTGTCAAGTTGCCCGCATTTTGCATACATATCAACCAATGCAGTGGAAATAGATATGTCAAGCTCAAATCCTTTATCCTTGGCATAACTATGAATTTGTTCTCCTTTCTCTAGAGATGCAATATGGGAACAAGCAGACAGAATGGTAACCAATGTTGCTACATTAGGCCTGAAGCTGCTGAGACCATTTTATCAAAGAGACCTAAAGCATCAGTAGAACGCTCACTATGACTGTAAGATGAAATCAATGTGTTCCATGTGACAGTATCCTTCCGTGCCCGACTAAATATCTTACATGCAATGACTGAGTTTCCACTTTTACCATACATGTCTATAAGCGAATTGGCAATGGAGACGTTCTCATGCATTAAACTTTTAATCCCGTAACAATGAAGTGACTGACCTAAACAGGTTGCCCCCAATCGTGAATATGAAGAAACCACAGATACCAGACTATTTAAATCAAATTCAATACCTAGATGTTGCATTTCTGTAAACAGTTCTAGGCACCTTGATTCCTGTCCTACCTTACTATACTAAAAAACCATAGTATTCCATAACTCTATGTCCCTGTCTCGTACTCTATCAAAAAGCTTCTCTGCAATAGAAAAAAGTCCAAACCTACAATACATTTACAATAAGGCATTTTTTACCATTTGATCAGTTATATAATTACGCCTCAAGATTATCCCATGAAAAACTTTTCCTTCGGAGACCCTCATTGAATTACCAAACCCCCGAAGCAGACAACTGATAACAACTCCATCGGGATATACTCCAGTAACCTGCATTTGCCAAAATAGATGCAAGCACTTGGAACTCCACCCATATCTTGAATAAACACTAATAATTGACGTCCATGATATAAGATCCTTATGATCAACTTCACAAAATGAAAGGTAAGCTTCCCCAGGAGTCCCACACTTAGTATGCATAGACAAAACTGATGATTGAACAACATTTGTAAACACAATTCCAGTCTTCACCGCTAATCCATGTAAGCATTTCCCTTCTAACAAAGCACCCAAATTCCCACAAGCTTGAAACCCACCTTCTAATGTTCTAGAATTTGGCCTCTCCCCATCCCCACAAACCCTATGCATTTCACAAAGACGCTCCAAACCCTTCTCACTCTCATCATTTTGCACGTACCCAATAACAAGCGCGGTCCAAACAACCACATCCCTCATTGGCATTTTGTCGAACACAAGAGCCGCATCCTCCACACAACCAAACATCGAGTAAAAGTAAATAAACGAAGACCCAACTGCAGAATTACCCGCGACAAACCCAAGTTTTGTAACTAACCCATGTATTCCCATACCCCTTTTCAACAACAGCAGCTCAGCACTAGAAGCAACAACCAAAGGAATTGTGAAATGGGTTGGTAGAATATAAGACGTTCGCATTTGGAGGTAAAAATCAAGGGCTTTTGAGTAACACCCATTGGAGAATTGGGATTTGATTACAGTGTTCCATAGAAAGGCATCTTTGGATTGAACTGAATGGAAAACTTTGGAGGAAAAGGTGGGTTTGTTGAGAGAAGCGTAGAGGGAAATGAGCCTTGATGCTATGAAGGGGTTGTTAGCGTGGCCGGTTGTGATAATGAAGGCGGGGGTTTGGAGGAGGGATTTGGGGTTTGGGATTTGATTGGAAAGGAAGAAGGTGAAGTGGGAATGAGGTAGGGAGTTGAATTAGATGTTGAAGATGTGGATAAACAACATGTGTAGAGGTGATTTGGTTTGAATCGAACCATCCGTCTCAACAGCTACAAAACATGGCTTGCGGTGGAATGAGGAAGCTATTTGCCTTGAAAATATGGATCCGGATCCATCCGGATCATATCAAAGCCGCCAACACATTAACGAGCAGATCCAAGGGCCCAAAACAACTCCTCTTTCTTTTTGCCAAAAAGGATGCTGCTGTAGGGAATAATTGTCCAACGGAGAAAACTCTCCGTCCTAATCATCTTCTTCTCCGTTAGTCTCAGTCGGTATCTTCGTCTCCATTCTTGTTCTACCTTCTGTTGTCATGCAACAAAGAGAAACCTAGGCGGTTTCATCATCATCATCATCTTCTTCTTCTCCCCGACTAATGCCCAACTTTTCTTCCTTTCTAATTTCTTCTTTCTCCCAGGTTCTGAATTTCCTCGAGTCAAAACTCTCCATTTTTTTTCCAGTTTCTTCCAAAAAAATTAAGGCCTTTGATGTTTTTCCTTTTCTTTTACCAATGTATGAAGTAAAATTTTCAAATCATCATACCAAAACAAAAGGTTCGAGAGGGAATGGGACAGTGAGGTCTTCGTCCTTGTGTATTTTCCCTCGAAATATTATTGGGTTTTGCAAACAAAACAAGGTACTGTGTTTGTTTGGAGAGAGTGAGATGTGGGAGGTATACACCTCGTCGCCTTCGAGAGAGCCATGTTCAATCGCTGGGAGGGAATGATTTTTTCGGACTGAAACGGGCGTGTGACAGAAACGAAGATGACGACGGAGATTTTCTTCCGCTTTCTCTCTGTTTGCTTTTTATTCCTTGAAACCACGTCGTTTTTTTCAAAAAGACAAGAGGAGTTGTTTTGGACCCTAGAAAATATTCTATTCCTAACTCCGCCCAGCGGAGGATAATATGTAAAGGTGGCCGCTATTTGCAGCGTACTTCTTACTACTCGCAGCCGATTAAAACTTTTATCAATTACGGATAAAAATGCCCTCATGTAGTTTGACCATTATACCCCTAAAATCTCATGTTATTTGACCATTTTGTCCTTTAAGAATATTACATAACTCACTACAAACAGCCACAAAAAATCATCTCCTGATTTCCCTCCCTCTCTCCCCAGACCGTCTCCTCCCTCCCCCATTCAAACTCCTCCATTTTCATCCCTACCCAGCTGCCATCACCCACCACCAGGCCCCTCCCACCAACAGCCAACTCTGTTTATCTTCCTCCTCTCCTCTTCCTCCTACATTATCAATGGAAACCTCAATTGCTTCCTCTCCCTCTATTGATAAACAAGAAATATTTGACCCAACAATACACCACGATTTGGAGTCGAAAGATCACACAATGGATGTTGAGAAACATGTCACAAATGTTGCAGTGACGGAGCAAAAATCGCAGCAAGAGGTAAGTCCGCCCTCCATTTTCAATTTCAGAAGCCCTCCATTTTCAATTTCAGTTTTGGCCTGACACAGTTGGACACACAGTGCCAAAACCTTACTAATTTTTCAGACTCTAATATCTGAATTCTGTACAACTATTCGGATATTAATATCCGAATATTGTCAACATTGTTGGACTCTTATATCCGAATTTAGTGTCAGTTTTCAGATATTAATATCTGAATTAAACTGTAGAGAATCCTACACTTACAGTTTGATACACATTGCCAAAACTTTACTAACTTTTCGGACTTTAATGTCTGAATTATGTACAACTATTTGGATATTAATATCCGAATATTGTCAACATTGTTGGACTCTTATATCCGAATTTAGTATCAGTTTTCAGATATTAATATCTGAATAAAACTGCAGAGAATCATAC
>BPLS01000134.1:850027-866249 GCA_019656275.1 Rhododendron kiyosumense
ACCTCGCAACGGGACTAAAGGAGGCCCAGGGACCAACTGTACCATGCTGAACTGCCTCAATACTCTATCAGGTAAGTACGGCTCAAGGACACTCATGGCACGGATGCAGCCCGTGTGAAAAACAATAACTGCAACTACTTGCCTCCGATTTCTGTACGGGTCAAATACAACCTGCCAAGAAAAAAACCCTGTTACGAAATATAATTTTATTTTTAAAAATAAGTATCCGATTCAAAACATACTTAAGCTTTCCACTAACCTCACTAGGACGTAAATCGTCTAACATCCCAAGGTAGTGGTAAGTGGTCTCCATGGTAGTCTCCCGACGCGACAACCAACGTGCTGCCAGTGGTAGGCCCTCCGTGTAAGCTGGGTCCCTAGCGTGTCGAAACATATGAAAATGCTCCCGAATCCATGCCTGCATTTTATTAGACATAATACATATAATTACTAATGATTACATGGAATAAGAATACATCATAGTTATGAATGTGTCGGAATCCGTATCCAAGTCTCACTTATAATTGTCAATGTCCCGTGTTCGTGTCAGACACGGTGTCATGTCCGTATGCAAGTCACTCATAGTTGTTAATGTCTCATGTCCATATCCGTGTTGGACACGGTGTCGTGTCAATGTCCATAGCGCCGTCTCACCCATAGTTGTTCATGTCCCGTGTCCATGTTAAACACGGTGTCGTGTCGGTGTCCGTATCCAAGTCTCACTCATAATTGTCAATGTCCCGTGTCCGTGTCAGACACGGTGTCATGTCCGTATGCAAGTCACTCATAGTTGTTAATGTCTCATGTCCGTATCCGTGTTGGACACGGTGTCGTGTCGATGTCCATATCGCCGTCTCACCCATAGTTGTCCATGTCCCGTGTCCAAGTCAAACACGGTGTCGTGTCCGTGTCCGTATCCAAGTCTCACTCATAATTGTCAATGTCCCGTGTCCGTGTCAGACATGGTGTCGTGTCCGTATGCAAGTCACTCATAGTTGTTAATGTCTCATGTCTGTATCCGTGTTGGACACGGTGTCGTGTATGCTCAGCAGATTTTGAGTCAAGTTATTAGGGTTCTGTTTTGGGTTGATAATCTGTCCTGTTTTGACGAATTTATTCAAGGTACCTAGAAATCTTCTAAATTTTCTTGAAAAAAATCCTGACGGTTCATCTGTGAGTCTATTGCATCGTGTTAAATTTTCAGAAGAAAACTCGAAGTGTTTTGGCCTACAAAATTCGTGAACTGAACTGGTGTCTGATTTGCGTCTGTGCAGACAGCACAGACACGTGTTGGAAAAACGGGCATAACTTCTGGCTCGGGTATCGGTTTTACGTACCGTTTTTTGATTCTGAAACTAGACTCGCATATCTTTCTGAGTATGTATGGGTTGTGTCGTGATTCCTTCTAGATTATAGCAGTTTCTGAATTAAACTTCAGATTTTGGGGAGTTCTGGATTCTAGACAGCTTTTGGCCTGTGTTCTTCATGAAATTTCTCAAGTTTAAGCATGTTGGGTGGACATGGGTTCCCATGAGTCTTAAACAATGATCAGTTGGTGATATTTTGATGTTGGAATTATTGGAAAAGATTAAGTGTGTGATTTTTAATGAGCATTCGATCACAGACTGTTCTGCTGAAACTGTGATTGCTGGTTTAGATGTGTAACTTCAACTGAGCATATCTTAGTCATTCGGAGTCCAATTTGGGAAAATTTTATATCTACATTGATGTACTAGAAGTCTTCTTGCTAGTGGTGGTGGTCTTGTAGTATTTTATTGAACCTATAGAATACTATAGTCGGAATTCGATCAGTGGTTCTGTTAGATAAGGTGTGCATTTTGTGGAATTCTTGGTTTTGGGTACGAATTGGTGAATTTGCTCTTGTTTGGCATTTGTTATGTAGTTGAGTTGTAGGATTGGATTAGTGGTTGATGTTGCACCCTCATGTCGGTTTGGGCTCATTTGAGTGCTGGCCGGGGTGGGGTGTGACAAAATTAATGTACAAAATATCATTGATGTACAATGTACCTCCAACAAAGACGTGTAGCCACCCAGCTGCTTGCAATTACGTCTGCTTGCTTGTCCAAGTTGTCTGTACAAATGGCCCAACCCTCCTACACCCCAAGCATAGTCGCAAACCCGTCCTAAGTCCTCCAAAAGAGTGAGGAACTGAACAGAAACTGTCGTCCAAGTCTTGTCAACAAATAGAGTGCTGCCAAGGAGATAGAGCAAGTAAGCTCGTGCGCAACAATTAACTATTTCCTCTAAGGCCCCATCTGCCACCTCACTAAAAGTGTTCTTCAACCATTCAAACTCAATGCGATTGTTTGTTGTAACTTTATTCTCTGCAACGTCTGCCGACACACCAAGACACCTTTGTACCATTGCCAAACACTCCTCCCTCGTCTTCTCCACTACATGCACCGCTAACCCCTCCACTTGAAGACCAAGAAGCTGAGGCACGTCATCCAATGTAATAGTCATCTCCCCAAATCGAAAATAAAAACTATTTGTATCTGGATGCCACTTCTCCACAAAGGCAGACAGTAATACTTTATTGCAGTATGAAGAAATAATCTGACAAAGTGGAAACAACCCTGAACTTCTGACCCTCATAAGTAACCTCTCATCTGCCTCCGCTATTGGCCACTTCAGCAAATTACGTCCGTGCGAGTGCAATTTCAACAACGGTCGCTCTCTACCGTTCCAAATATCAACAGCAACATGGTTCATAAAATCCACTAACAAACTCCGGTCTTGTGGACCAACTGCCTCATCATCTACCTCCCCTTGCCTCGCCTGACGCCCTCTTCCTCTCCCTCTCCCTCGTCCTCTCCCCCGTCCTCGTCCTCTCCCCCGTCCTCTAGCTTGTGTCATTTCCTGTATATATTGCAAAAAATAGTTTAATCTAATAAATGAATTCTAAATGAAACATAAATGAAAAATTGTAGACTAGTAGTAGTAGTAGTAGTAGTAGTAGTAGTTGAGTGAAATATATTTATCCACTTCAAAGCTAGAAACACATAATCGTATTTTAACTTTTATGTACCTCGTCATCTTGTTGATCAAACTCACGCTCATTCTCCCGTACATCAACATGTGGCTCATCCTCATAAATTTCAGCATGTAGCTCATTACTCGGCTCATCCTCATGAATTTCAGTATATGGTTCATCCTCCTCTACATTAGCATGTGGCTCATCCTCCCTTACATTATGATGTGGCTCATCTTCCCGTAGATCAACATGTGGCTCATCCTCCTCAACCTCCACATCCTTCTCTACTTGAGCATGTTGCTCAACCTCCACATCCACTTCTACCTCATGATGTACGTCAACCTCTTGCCTCTACTTTCGTCCTCGTGTTTTGCCTCGTTTACTTTCTAAAGCTAAAACTTGCTCAGTCTTCCTCTTCCTTGCAGAACTGGTAGGAGGAACTCGTTTCATTTCCTGTCCATTGCAAACAATACCTTAGAACCGTAATTGTCAAAATCGTACAATTCACGCAAAAACGATACGAATCTATACATGAATCAAGGTTGATTGCATATGACTAATATGAAACCACATGCAAAACTTTATTATGTTATATAAGCTTTCATTTTTATAACAAATCCTTAACATCTACATGCACATATCCATTATATTATAGTATTTGTTTTCCTACTAGGTACTAGAGTATACCTGACGATGTTGCTCAACCACCACATCCTCCTCAGCCCCAACCTCTTGCCTTTGTCTTCGTCCTCGTGTTTCGCCTCGTTTACTTTCTGAAACTAAAACTTGCTCAGCTTTTCTCTTCCTTTCAGAAACGGTAGGAGGAACTCGTTTCATTTCCTGTACATTGCAAACAATACATTTGAACCATAGTTGTCAAAATTGTACGATTCACACAATGATATGAATCTATACATGAATCAAGGTTAATCACATTGTTATATTTCACTAATATGAAAGCAAATGAATGAGCTAACAATTCAACTTTTATAATTGGGAAAAAGGTAAACTCGCAATGCAATTCGATTCAATAGTTGACAACTATGGTTAGAACACATGAATTAAAGATAGGAGGATCGAATACTAATTTCTGAATAAAGATAAGTAAATCGGATTCTAATAACCAAAATAGAGGTGATTAATCGGACATTAATGTCCGAATGTGATACAATTATTTAGATATTAAAATCCGAATGAGGAAATAAATTTTGGATATTAAATTCTGAATGAGCTAACAATTCATGTAGGGTGATTAAGAAATGAACAGAAGAATCCTTAGGCATACAAACAATTCGACACACTGAGGGCTACATTTTACAAATAATAAAGACAAAATAGAATTAACACAGGATTTCTTGTTATGCTATGCATGTTGCAAATGGATCTCTCACTCTTTATCCTATGTCCACAGAAAACTATATCACAACTATTGATGTGACAAAGTTGTTGTTTGCCTATCATGTTCGTGTTTACAGGTCCTGTGCTGTTTTGTTTGGTGGTTGACATGTCAAATATTTCAAGATACTCTACTATTGGGTAGCCTATGCCATGTTGGTGGAAACTACTTAAGACAAATATCAGAAACTTTCCGCCTGAAGACAAATACAGGAAACACGGTAGAATCCACCTTCTCTTTCCCACGCTAATTCTACACATTGTTGACTTTCTTCATTCCTAAAGGAAAAGTTTCAGTTCTATTTGGAACTATAACTTCTTTTGATGAAGTTGGTATTCTGGAGTCTCTTTACATGCAGGTGGTGGAACATTACAACTTAAAAACAGCATGCATGTGAAAATTTCAATTCGGACACTTGATAGAAAAGGACATCATCAGAATGGTCTAGCATTAGTTGGAAAAATGTTCAATTACGAGCTTACTACTGGACTATACAACACTTTGTTTGAAGATGAATTTCTATCATGTTGTATATGCAACAATCAAAGTTGGTGGCTCCTTTTCCCGAAATGAAGTCACGGGAGGTTTCTGAAAGTCTGTTGTATTGTACTAATGAAGATGTGGTAACTTGGTTTTAGTACACCAAGTTACCAATTGACTACATTAACAACCTTTACTCACTCGTTTCAAAAAAACATAGCCAATTGGACTTTGGTGTCAAAACCGAAAGTAATTAATTATTTCAAAAACGGGTTTTCTTCGCATTTGTGTTAATGGTACTATTTCTAGGAGTGTAATCAAAACAGACTTTTCACTAGGTTATTGTGTTACAAATTGGAAGTGTTTCTACGTGTCATGATATTGAGTTATAGTTGTGAAGCCATATTGCATCTCTATAAGCATAATAAAGAGCTAACGGGTGTGTTAAACATTGTTCATGCATATTGCATCTTACAAATTTATTAACATGTGTACAGACTACAGAGCTCATCGATATGGCTTGTTTTTAGGATAAGATGCCTTAAAAAATTGGTTGAAAGAAAATCTACAGCTCTGGCTACAACCAAGGGGTGCTAATCGAAATAGAGGGGACTAATTGGACTGTAATGTCTGAATGGGGTATAAAGATTTGGATATTAAAATCCGAATGAGACAATAAATTTTGGATATTAATTTCTGAATGACCTAACAATTTGGCTTTTTTAATATTCAACTAGGGGACTATTCGGAAATTAAAATCCGATTGAATTTTAAATACAATCAATTTCAGTTATTAAAATCCGAATAGGGGGCAAACAATCAGACTTTGATATCCGAAACTGTGGAAAATAATCGGACTCTAATGTTCGATCAAATCTGAAATATACAAAATAGTAGCGTACTCACTGTGGGTTTCTCAAAAAAAATTCAAACAAAAGTCGAAAAAAAACAAAACCCGCGTAATAACAAAATTCAAAAAATGATACCGATGTTTAACTTCGAAATAGTTGGTGATGCCAGTGTATTGTACTTTTTTCTCACGCCTCCTTCGCCTCAAAAGCCTCAAAGTTGACTGTTATTGTGGTGTGGTGAGAGTGGTGTTGGTGGTGGTTGTGGAGGAGAAGAAGAAACGGGAAGAAGAAACGAAGGAGAAGAAGAATTGGGGAGGGAGGGCGGGGGGATGCGGGCGGGAGAGAGAGCGAGGGAGAGAGCCGGGAGGTGGGGCTGTGGGGTGGGAGTTGGTGGTGGCGGTAATGGAGCTGTCGACTGGGGAGAAGAGAAGAACGGCCGGGGAGCTGTGGAGAGGAGAGAGGAGAAATAAAACCTAGGTTTGAAAATGAATGGATTCTGGATTCTTGGACTGAGCTGTATGTTTTTTGTACAGAAGGGTAAAAGGGGGAGTTCAGGGATAAATTGTTGGCTGTAAGTAGCATTTTCTTATAAGGTGCTGGTTTGTATATAGCAATTGACTGCGAGTAGCAAGAACTGGGCTGCGAATAGCAGCCACCTATGTAAATAAGTCCAACAAGTTTGGATATTAATATATATTTCACGGATAATAATTTATTTGCACAAAAATCGATACTCTTTTACAAATATCAATACACCATTTTCACTTTTCAGATATCAATGCACATTTTACCATTTTTCTTGAAAATATTCTTATTTTTAGAGATGACAGTATCACCCAAATCGATAGTTACCCGAATGGAATTGCAACAATCTGACAAAAAAAAAATCGCAAAGATTGGCACATTTTTTAATTGATTTTTTTGTTGTAGTTACGGTTTTTTGGTTTAGACGGTTTGGTTTCGGTGTGAACATCAAAGTTTGACGGGATAATAGTGGAGGGATGTAATGCTACATAATTTCAGCACATTGAATCAGCTTATGGCCGGTTTGGCTCAAACTTAAAGAATTATCTTTAGCATTGTTCTATTTGATTTTTTTTAATTTTAGAATAAATTATTTGTCTTGATGAGTTGAATTTAAAAAATAGAAAATTATGATGAGAATAAAAAAAAATTCTAAAGAAGAAAAAAAAAAATCAACAAATGTGTCTTCAGTGTTTTTCAAGATTATTTTTTCTGAATTGTTTTCAACTTTTGTTCACATTTTAATATTTTGCAATTCCTATTGTAAAGACGAATGATTATCTCAAAAAAATGGAAGAAAACTAAAATAAATTTCACCCAATTGGTATAGCACCGATCGATTTCATGAACAATAAATTTAATCCAAACTCACGCTCAATGATAAGCACGCATCCACTAGTACTCTTGTAAAATCCAAAATTAGAAGATTATGTATAGAAACCATGTTTAATCTGGATCACAATAGTTAATCCAATACCGAAGGTTGATCACTTGGTCACCTTAAAATATGTAATCCAGCCCTCTGATTCATGGGTCCATCCGGAATAGCACAAAATCCTTCATTATGTAATTCCCACGGAAAAAATAAGACTTGAATTTTATTTTATGAAATGAACATAAGTTCGAAATTATATTTACCGTTTATTTGAAAGAGCAAAATGTAACTTGTTCACACAACTATTGATGATGTCTGATCAAACTAATTGTTTGCAATAACTAGAGATTTATGAATTGAATGACTCAAATTATCGGTGTTGTTTCGAAATGAGCCAACAAAATAGAAGTATGGAGGGTATGAAGACACGAAATTATTTGGTTTTGTTTTCATTTTAAATGCTATATATAAAGGAAGGTACTTTTTTTTGTCAATTAAAAGGAGAGATCATTTACTTCATGTACGAATTACAAAAGTATGAAGTGTAAAGCATGGGACACTACATCAACTGTGTGGCCATAAGATAACCAATACAAGAAAATAAGCCAATCATAGAGAAGAAATAAAGAAAAAAAAGAATAGTAAGGGGGAAATTAATCGATTCATGCTTCGATATGATTCGACCCTTTGACCTCTCATTTAGAAATGTACAAGAGTGGCCAACTAAGCTAGACTTAGATTGTTAGACGAAGATACTCGACTCTGATAAATTATTTGTTTCTAGGATTTATTGATATCGGAAATGGGAAAATAACTACCATTATAATCTTGGGCGAAAGCTGCAAACCTACCTTGATTCTTTGAATCACTAAAGTATATATTTAAAAATTGACACTCTAACTAACAAATCCGTTGTAGTCTAGTTGGTTAGGATACTCGGCTCTCACCCGAGAGACCCGGGTTCAAGTCCCGGCAACGGAATTTTTTGTTTTTTCTACTTTTCGGTGCGGCCCATGCTAAAAGGGACAATATTCCAAGTTTCCAACAATCAAATTGTACTTGTTTTGTTTTCCTCTCAAAAATAATTTTTCCAAAATTTTTGACTATTTTCTTATCCGTGTTTTTTTTCGTCTTTAGTGATTTTTTGTCAAATTTTTTACTTATTTTATACTTTTTGAATATACATAGTGTACCTCTATGAAAAAAGTAAAAGAGTTTGTTAAAATGTTAAAAAAAATTACTAAAGACGGAAAAATATGCAAACATATAGAACTTTTTTATCTCAAAAATAAATCTAAACTACAAACCAAACACAATGCTATGATTTAAATACAAGGTAGACCCATTTGATTAAAATTGTACTATGATCGTGTCGTTTCCGTATAAAAATAAATAATAAAACAGAGTAATTACTACTAAAAAAATTAGCAGTAAGTACTCTGAGTTGTTGCAGCTATTTCAATTGATTTCTAACTTAATTCGAAAAAGGATTTGATTGTTTTATTTTCTAAAATTACGCAAACTAAAGTAATCTAAAGCAATTAAAAAGTAAGAGAGTTTATGAGAGAAAAGATCCAGGGTTTCGAATCTACTCGACCCGTTAAAACAATATTTATGCGATGATAAAGGTCTATTATTCGAATCAATCCTGAAATCGTTAGGGTTCGCAGGCCCTCACGGTATATCACCAAAAGATTTCTATGAATCACCGAATAACATGGGATATCGCTGCCTAGCACGATCTGTTTCTATGGCACGGATCGTCTAATAGCACAACGCGTCTTACGGAGTATAATCCATCTTACTCAGTTATCATAAAACAATTAAGAACCATTGTATAAACATGCATAACAACCTAGGAAATCATACACAAGATTTGATAGAGAAAGTTAATATCGCAGATAAATCCTTACGTCATACAACCATGATTCGAATGATAAAACACTAAATCAAAATGTAAATATTATTATTAGGAGTTCGAGTTTCATTTACACCCTAAAAAATGAGATTCAGCCGACCATGGAGTTGTCTTCGCAGCCTATTCCCGGCCAGGGAGTGATTTCACGTTGCCCCCAAGGTTGACTACAGAAGTCATAAGTGGCTAATACTCCTTTTATATTGGGAATTGATTTTTGGCCA
Organism: Rhododendron kiyosumense; assembly: GCA_019656275.1. NCBI lineage: Eukaryota > Viridiplantae > Streptophyta > Magnoliopsida > Ericales > Ericaceae > Rhododendron > Rhododendron kiyosumense. The sequence goes on from BPLS01000134.1 coordinate 859,288, forward strand.
CTCCCCTTTTTTATTAATATTACTCTCCTCTCTCATAACACAAATCATTCTAATAAAGACACAAAGGGGAGCGATATTAAAAAAAAAGGGAGCGGCAAAATCACTCCTCTTTATATTTAGGGTTTAATGCATGAATTACGTACATAAGAGGTCCGTGGAACTTTATGTAATTACTCCTTAATTAGCCTACAAACAAAATAAAAGTGAAATAAAAATCAAGTAACAAATATAAATGACTAATAAGTATAATTTAGAGGGCCAAAATATCAATATTTCGGAACTTATCATACTAGAACAAACCAAAGTTATCAAATTCGTTCCGTACCGGCCGGTACGTACCGTACTGGTGCGTAAACGGAACGCAAAAAGTCATGTTCCGTATCGGTCAAAATACCGGCCTGTTCCGGTCAATACCGGACGTACCGGACAATACCGGTCTGTTCCGGGCATTTTTCGGCGTTCCGTACCGGTCTTTTTTTTTTTTTTACATTTTGTTTATATTTACACTTAAAATTTTAAAACATGGTAGATATATATTAAATATATATATATAATATTAATTGCGGTAAATCCGGAACGGTACCGGGATACAGCCCGGTACCGGTACGTACCATTCCAGTAGTGAAAACGGTACGCTGACCGGTACGGTATTGACAACTTTGGAACAAACCCAACTGGAATCCAGTATCGTAAAGCCAAAGAATAACATATAATGGTGTGCATGTTTGCACATGATTCGAGTTGGTGTTGTGCAGTGAGGTGCATTCCGACAGCTTGGATCTCATATCGGCAACCAGCGATTGAAAGTCATTCATTGCCGAGATGAGATCCGAGCAGTCAGATGCACGATCCAATGGTCCAGAGGTGCACAGCACGGTGTTGCGCACACCATTGCATAGCACCATCCCCCAATTTGTTTGCACCAGACAAAAAAATCACGTTGTTATTTTTTTTGCTCCCATGTATCGAACGGGCACACTGCTTAGAGCTGGGCAATGGACACGAAACACGATAACACGACACGAACTGGACATGAAGTTAGCGGGTTATGGTTGAGCATTTCTGACATGAAACATGAAAATGACATGATTCGAGAACACAAATTCTAAATGGGTCGGGTTCGGATTGAACATGCGAGACACGAAATTGACACGACTAACACGGTTACTAATCCTTATTGCTTCGTTCTCTTCCGACGTGGAAGAATATTACCCCAAGCGTAGGGTTTGAATATCGATGAAGCAAAATAATCCGGAGAAGTCCGGGATCGTACCCAAGGGAATTAGTTTATGGCTTGCCTCGGATTTGTAGATGCAAGTAAGGTTTTCGACTTTTAGCCAGTCAACTTGGTTTTACTTTGAACGGTGGAATTAAAATGGCTAAATTAAGAGCGAATTAACTAGGAAAAAGATAGGTTAGGTCTAGGAATCCTAGCACTCATGACTTGGGCTAAATCGCATTTTTCACCAATTCACGCGATTTAAAATACACAATTGTAGGTATCAAAACCGGGAAAAAGAGATCCGATTATCAAGCTAGCTCTAGAACTCATTTGGTGAACTCCTCGAGCGACAGAGCTCTAAGCATCATGTGTGGTAGGTAGTCTAAGCTCCTACCTACACATGATCAAAGAGGTTAACACTTCGGTAATTCCCCAAATGAATCCGAACCCCACATCAATTTTCAAATCTAAAAATTGAAGCTTTATTGGTGAAAAATGCAATTTTTGCCCAAGCCAGGGGATGCTAATCATCCCATGACCTAACCCTTGAAACTACTCACGCATATCTACGAAGATAAGAGCAAGCGAAAATTGACTAAGCATAATTGAAAAGACAAGACTAGAATTAAACTAGAGATTAAGATAGATCGGGAATAAAGCAACAACGTTAATTAAAGCGACAATATCAAAAACTAACTAATTAAGACAGAAAATTAAATATTCAAAGGCTGAAAAAGCAAGAACACTCAAGAACAATTTGAATTGCAAAGAAATCTATCATAGATCTAGAAATTATGTAAAAAACGTGCTAACTACTTGTTTTGGATCTCATTACATCATTCATTTTATTCCCTGCTCGGAATATGCTCTGAAGATGCTCTGCTAAGCCCTTCGGTACCGATTGCCAAGACCTTACATTACTGAGTTAAGCTCTCGGTACCGATTGGATCAATTATGTTCGATCAATACCGAAGCAGTTAAGGCCGGCGCTAAGCAGCTCGGTACCGATTGGATCAATTCCTTCCAATCGGTAGCGAGCCCTTATCAGTTCTGAACCTTGAATTCTTCCCGCCTTGGCCATGCCTTGCCTTGCTTTGGCCATTCCCTTGTCTTGCCTTGGCCTTGCTACTTGCTTTGGCTCTGCCTTGGCTGCACCTTGGCCATCGGGCCATTCTCAGGCCATGCCACGCTTTAGGCTTTTAAAACTCTTTATTAGGCGATTCACCTACAAAACAGCACCAGCAAGTACTACGAGCAAAAATCATTAAAAATCACTAATTAGCAACTAAATTAATACTAAACCTAGATACTAGCGCACCCTATATTCCATTTCCGGGTGCTCATCACCTATCACCCATTAACACGATATATATATAATAAGATAGGTCTGTGTTTGAATCCAAAAGATAACCAATGCTCAGATTTGTCTCCTATATAAATCTAGACCGTTGGTTGTTCAAAATGGCAGCTTGGTAAATACCAAATCCATCCAAGGGTTATCATCATTGCATTTTGGTAACCGGCTAATCAAAAAAAAATTCCTACCGATATATTATGATGAAGGAAACAATATCCGGATTTATAACTACAATTCCACATTTTTTGCCAAAATAACAGGGAATTAGAACAGTGGCGTAGCCAGAAAATCGTACCAATGGGGGCACAATTCATACACGCAGCTTTATTGTGGAAAACAGAAAATTATCTATCTCCTTTTTACGACTTGACATGCCTTGATTTTTCTTTTGCACTATTTATTCAAGACTGATTTTCTATTTAACAAGTGTTTAGCTATTAGATAATATTAAAATAACAAGGAAAAAAAATAAAAATATCACATCTTGCAGATAAATTTATAAGTTCCCTAGTGGTCTAAATGAATCATCTTCAAATACAAAAAAGAGACATCTTATTAAATGATTGAAGAAGAAAAATAAAGAAATAAGGGAAATGGCAAAAAGGAGCGTCGCTTGATTTGCATTTTCAGATAAGACAATAATCCATACTTATAATTACTTGAACACGTGGTGGTTTGGAGGCGAATGTTCAGTGAATGGAGACTTCCTTATGAGTAATTAATTATTTAGTGATTAAGAGATCTTACTAAGTTGTGCCCCAACACCATTCTCCATCACATATTTATATTGGAATCATAGTATTTATTCTTGAGTCTCACACGAATATGTGTTGGAAAAGGACATATTGAGACACCATCTGGCGATGCCCTCAATGATTTTTCCTTTTTCGAAAGTGATACACTAAAACTTCTAAGGTTTTTTTTACAAATGCAAAAAAAAAAAAAAAAAAATCCATCCAGTGGGGGCCTGTGCCCCCACTGGGCCTTATCTGCCTCCGCCACTGAATTAGAAGGAAACGCATTTCCGGCTCGTATTTAGGCATTAGGTAAAATATATAAGGAGTCCACAACCTAAAAGGAATATACCTTCTATTTAGGAATGTGTGAGTGATTGGTACCCTGTGATTTCCTTATAAACAGGAAAAAATCGCGGTTGTTAAGCGGCACTTACAATCACAATCACGGCTGCCAGTTACTAAAATTTTTGAATTTCCTTTTGGAATCACAATCACGGCTGTGATTTTGTGGGGTTTATTATAAAATTTTACAATTACAATCACAATCACGGCTATGAATTTCCTCTCTCTCTCTCTCTCTCTCTCTCACACACACACACACACACACAGACAGAGATATCTTCACCCTTTCCACCGTTGTTAAGCGGCAAGCAAAAAAGGTTCTGGTAAAGGTAAAGGAAAGATGATATAATGTGTTTTTATTTTAATCGGCACGATACAATGTGTTAATGTTAGTTTTCAATTCCAACTTCTAATTTAATGATGATTTTTTATTCCAACTTCTGACGCTGAACCATAAGGACCGTTGCAGACATCACCGAGACACCGATAGTGAGGTAATCTTTTGTTCTTCTGCTTCAATTGTTTTTCCAATTCTAATGCACGGAGCTAAATCCCCTTCTTTACAGTTTAAAAAAATAAAGACGTTACGAGAACGAAATTATAGCCCTTCGCTATTCTATGAAGATTAAGGCTCTGTACGTGAACGGAATACCATTCTTGATGTTTTGATGCCATGTATGCCTGAGTTAGCGTCAAACGTATTGAAAAAAGAGGGAAAGTGATGAGTGGTCCCATTAATATTTTTGTGGTTTGGAGTTTTGTTGGTGATTATTATAGATTTTCATGTTTAATCAATTTTTTAACAATACGTTTGCTAACAATACAGTTTTTTTATGTTCATAGATATAGATCGACACGGATTTTTTTATGTTCATAGATATAGAACGACTTAAGAATATTGGTAGACTGTTCTTCTCATTTTGCTAACACCACCGCGTTTTTTATGTTTATGGACATAGATGCAAAAATAAAGATTTAACCTATCCATTCCTTATTTTCATAATCCTAAATTCCTAAGATTTGTATTACTGTACAAGAGAATAAGATCGACCATATTTACACCCTAAAATTAAGGAGATAGGACTGGTTTTGAAGCCGGCTCTGAATGTCTAGAAAGTCTAAAATCAAAATGACAAAGACGAAAATGATGAGAGACATGTTTACAAAAAATTGTAAGCAGGTGTTTACTTGAGGCTAGGGGCATTTTTTTTTAATGTCTTTTAATATCTACTAACATAGGAAAAGTAAGAGTGCAAAACTAATTAACGCCCTATTCTTTTTTTTTTTTTGAACGGCATCAACCTATTCTTTTCTTCCTTGATAGTTGTCAAAACAACATTTTTTTGCAAGATTAACACATGGAGTAATTGTAAACCTTTTTTCTCATTTTTTTAAACTTCGTTTCATTAGAACATGTATTGTTATTGACACTCTTTTAAACGTTACCATATATGCATCGATAAAAATTTTATGGTGTTAACCAAACACACCGCAAATTGGAGTTTTGTGTTCCTTTTTTTTTGTGTCACTCATTTAATATTATGGGAGTCTATATATATATCTTTAAAATATTTTCTGTTGTTATTCCCATAATAACTTTTGACTATTACTCTCTTTCAAATTTCAGACAATTTCTTGGGACTTTAACTAATCATGGACAATCTAAGCATCTATGGCCATGTGAGTTGAACCGTTTCATTTCATACCTTGGTTGTAATAATGAAATTAATTATTTCCTATGCATTCGGTGAATTCTTCATTTTCTTATGCAGGTCTACGGTAACTTGAAGAAAATGTAAGAACTATTTACTCAATTGCATTGCTTAATCTGACTTTGTATACTTGAACCGTCTATTTGCTTTGTTTTATTTTTCCAGTACAAAGGTTATGTGTCTTCAAGGAAAAAATGTAATTGTGGTGATTCATGACAAGCAATAAGTTAATCGTATTTTTATGCATGGGATATGCCTGCCAATGCCATTATTACTTTACTCTCTCTGTACTATAAAGGGTCAACAAATTGATAAAAGGGAAGTGGTGCCATACAATACCTTTCGAGAAAATATAATTCTCATATCAATGTGGAAGTTTGTCCTGGAATAAAATCTGTTAAGTATATCCACAAGAACATCTACAAAGGTCATGATCGTACTATGACGGTGTTGAGAGATGAATAAACAAGATCTATAATTAAGGTAACTATTATTAGTCATCATTTTACTTTTAAAAGAAGGGATTCTTGCTCATTAATTATTTTTTTAGGCTGTTATTCATGTTCCTAATTGTGCTTTTTGGATGAAGTAGATATGCGTTGGTACAAAAACTCTTGGGAGGTAGATGGAGAGACAAATTTCAAGACAATAATTCCTATATTGAACACCTTCTTTTTCCCCTACGTAGTGTATCAGATTTGACTCTATATAGATTTTTAGATTTTTTATGCATGTTAAAATTGGATTCTATGAATGCAACATGGTATTGGTTTTGAGTTTTGTGGTTTGGATTAATATAGTTCAGTGTGTATCTTATCAATGCAATTAATTTGGTATATGTGATTGGGATTATCGTCATTGGTAGTGATATACACACGGGTAGGGGCTTAACAAATAAAACTTTTTGTTGTGGAGTGCTGCAGGCATAGGTAATTAGCATATCAAAGTTTTGCAACAACAAAAATATACCATATTTTACTTTGTTCCTACCCATTTTTTTCAACATGTCCTCTATTTGCTCATTGCTCGACCCGTAGCTTTTGTCGTCTTCAAAATGTGTTGCGCCGTGCCTTCAGGCACGGGCATTCACTAGTATATATATATATGGTATGTCTGTAATTCTATATAGAGTTGGGCAACGATAACACGACACAAAGTTAACGGGTTGTGGTTGAGTATTTCTGGCATGAAACACAAAAATGACACGATTTGAGAAGCGCGAATTCTAAATAGGTCGAGTTCGGGTTGGGCGATTTGTGACACGAACCGGACTGACACGACACGAACACGACCCGTTACCCAGATCTGACACTGCTAGTTAATAGAACAAAATTTTAATGTGAATTTTTTTGATGCAAGATAGAATTTTTTCCATTATATCCACAGGATAACATATAATGGTGTGCACGTTTGCACGTGACAAAAAAAAAAATCACATTGTTATATTTTTCACTCCTGTGTATCGAATGGGCATACCACTAGTTGATACAGGATAACATATAATGGTGTGCACGTTTGCACGTGACAAAAAAAAAATCACATTGTTATATTTTTCACTCCTGTGTATCGAATGGGCATACCACTAGTTGATA